>JBAMCF010000091.1:0-246501 GCA_037075285.1 Drosophila lutescens
GCTTTGCCTTTAAAAAAAAGGTATCAAATCTGTAAGCATTTTGCTTTGCCTTTGGTTTTGTGTTTGGTTTTGCTCATAGTTTTACTTTTGTGTTTGATTTTGTTTTTGGGCTTTGTTCTGTGTTTTGGTTTTACATTTTGTTTTTAGTGTTATAGTGAATTTTGTACTTGGATTTGATTTAATTTTGATTGGCCCCAATGATCCTTTTTCAATCGAAATTAAAATCGTTAAGATATTGAAACTTTTATTATTGTAGGAAATTAGAAGGCTCTTTTTAGTTTTTTTATTTTTATTCGTTTTGCTCACCGTTAAATTTGTCTTGCTATTTCGACGCACATTGTTCCACTGTGCTCGACAGAGTGACCACAGTTTAAAAAGTGCGTTTGGTCATGACATGTGTTACGGTCCCACAGCAGAACTATCGCATGGCATCTATCGCATGTGCCAGTACGGTCACTCTGCTCGGTGGTTGTAAAATTGTAAAAATTCCGTGGCTGTCTTCCGTGCCTCCGATTATAAACGCGAATTACTCAACTCATTAGTGGAATTCACCGTGCGAAAAGCGTGTCCATCCGCCCAACGACCTTGCGGAGTGGCAAAATGTCTTGTGCGGCCACCCTTCCGACGGCCAAGGACTCGACAAACGCGGCGAATGCAAATGCCAGTGGAGGAGCACCAACAAACAGCAATACCAACACCAACACACAGTCGACAGCTGTGGGTGTAGTAGTGAGCAGCAGTGCAACGGGTGGAGGGGGTGGCCCTATTCCGAATGGCACCACCTCGTCATCCTCCACCGCTCCAGGGGGCGTGGCAACGGGGGGCGCTAACTCGGCGGCCGCCCTCGTCCGAAGATTCTCCATGGAGGGCGTGGGCGCAAGGGTGATCCGCGGACCGGACTGGAAGTGGAACAAACAGGTGAGCGGCGGGGGTCAAATCAAGTCGAGTCGCCTGGTTCTGGTGAAAAAATACTCTCCCCGTTCTCAATTGACCGATCAATTGCTTTAATTGCACACCGCCTCAACTCGATTCTCGACAAACTAGTCAAGTTTCTCTTTTCGCATTTTCACCAGAATTCCGATGGACACAGATGATCCTAGAAAGTGTGTACACAGTCCTCATTCGATACGCTAAACAAGAAAAATAGAACAAACAAAAAGATTGCATTCACGTTAATTAAATTGTTTCGTTTGAATTTAAGGATTTAAAATTAAAAATTGTTTGAAAAGTGACAAAATTATTCAATACTTCTTTAATAGCTTTTTAAAATGTTAATGTCAAAAAGTAATTGCCTAATAATGTATCCGAAAAATGTTTTCTATGTGAGTCATAGACTTGAAAGTGTATTTGCTAAAATGCAGCACATCTACATAAATAGAAGTAGATATAAAGTAAATCAAGATTATGCTATTTCCGCAAATAAAAATTTTAACTGATTTAATTCCGAATTACTATCATTAATAAGTGAATCACAATCTGTAATTTAATATTCGAGTGTATGATATGATATGACTAATCATTGTGCAGATACATTTAAAATGGCCTTGTACTACCTATTATTATTTTTCATAAAGATATAGAAATTCAAATTTTAAATCTAAATCTAAATCCAATTATTGAACAAATATAACCATTCTAATTAGTGACTAGGTAGGGTACACAAACCTTATTATTCTGCTTCGACTCACTGATCCCTTTGAGAGATAGCCAAACGAATTTGTAGCGATTGCCTACCTTAACACTTAGTTAGTTGCTATTATGCACTGCAGCTTTAACTTTCGCATCCTAATCAGCGTGGGTTTAAGCTTACTTACGCAACGAAAAATCGGAAGATTGAGTGACTCACTAATAATGCATTCTACCCTCTTGATCCTTTACAGGATGGCGGCGAAGGACATGTGGGCACCGTTCGCAATTTCGAATCCGCCGAAGAGGTGGTGGTGGTCTGGGACAATGGCACCGCTGCCAATTATCGCTGCGCCGGAGCCTACGATCTACGCATCCTGGACAGTGCTCCCACTGGAGTGAAACACGAGGGCACCATGTGCGACACTTGCCGCCAGCAACCGATCTTCGGCATCCGTTGGAAGTGCGCCGAGTGCATCAACTACGATCTGTGCTCCATCTGTTACCATGGAGATAAACATCATCTGAGGCATCGCTTCTACAGGATCACCACCCCAGGAGGAGAACGAACCATGCTGGAACCGCGTCGAAAGTCGAAGAAAGTGCTGGCCAGAGGCATTTTCCCGGGAGCTCGGGTAGTTCGTGGCGTGGACTGGCAGTGGGAGGACCAAGACGGTGGAGTTGGACGGCGTGGCAAGGTCAACGAGATCCAGGATTGGTCCTCGGCCTCGCCAAGATCCGCCGCTTATGTAATCTGGGACAATGGATCCAAGAATCTATACCGGGTCGGCTTCGAGGGAATGGCCGATCTGAAGGTCGTAAACGATGCCAAGGGCAGTAATGTGTACCGGGATCACCTGCCACTCCTGGGCGAAAACGGACCCGGAAAGGGACCACATGGCTTCCAGATCGGCGACAAGGTTACCGTGGATCTGGACCTGGAAATCGTGCAATCTCTGCAGCACGGACATGGCGGCTGGACCGATGGCATGTTCGAGTGCCTGAGCAACGCAGGAATGGTCGTGGGCATCGATGAGGATCACGATATTGTAGTGGCTTACAATTCCGGCAATCGCTGGACCTTCAATCCAGCTGTCCTCACTAAAGTTTCTTCGCCCACAACTGCTCCGCCAGAGTTCCAGGTGGGCGACATTGTCAAGATCTGTTCGGATGTGGAAAGCATCAAGATCCTGCAGCGCGGACACGGCGAGTGGGCTGATGCCATGCAACTGACTCTGGGCAAGATTGGTCGCGTGCAGCAGGTCTACCACGACAATGACCTCAAAGTTGAGGTGGGCAATACGTCGTGGACCTACAATCCGCTGGCCGTTTGCAAGGTGGCCTCTTCCACCGCCTCCGATGGGGGCTGTGCTCCGGTTATCCCCAGTGGGGAACGTCTCTCGGCCATTCTCAAGAAGCTGTTCGAACCGAACGTCTCCGGCGATGCAACTGAGGAGTTTGTCAAGGCAGCAGCCAATGGATTTGCGGTAAGTGCAATTTTAATAATGTGTATTCGAATTTGTTGACCATTATCTTCGCGTTTACAGGCCCGTTGTGAGGAGTACTTGGCCGGCGCAGCTCAACCTTCGACTTCTAGTGCCTCGCCCAGTTCCGGTCCGGATGTGAATGTGAATGGCGTGTTTGCCGGACATACGGCTTTGCAGGCGGCCAGCCAGAATGGCCACATCGAGGTCATACAGGTTTTACTGCGCCACTCCGTTGACGTGGAGATTGAGGACAAGGACGGAGATCGCGCTGTCCACCATGCTGCCTTCGGAGATGAGGCGGCAGTAATCGAGATTTTGGCCAAAGCTGGGGCAGATTTAAATGCGCGCAATAAGCGAAGACAAACGTCGCTGCATATAGCCGTCAATAAGGGCCATTTAAACGTGGTAAAGACGCTGCTTACGTTGGGTTGCCATCCTAGCCTTCAGGATTCCGAGGGCGACACACCTCTTCACGATGCCATATCTAAGGAGCACGACGAGATGCTCTCCCTACTGCTGGACTTTGGGGCTGACATTACGTTGAACAATAACAATGGCTTTAATGCCTTGCATCATGCTGCTCTCAAGGGTAATCCCAGCGCCATGAAGATCCTGTTGACCAAGACAAACCGTCCTTGGATCGTGGAGGAGAAGAAGGACGATGGCTACACTGCCCTGCACCTGGCAGCACTCAACAACCACGTTGAGATTGCCGAGTTACTCGTGCATATGGGTAAGGCCAATATGGACAGGCAGAATGTGAATCTCCAGACGGCACTGCATCTCGCGGTGGAGCGTCAGCATGTGCAGATTGTCAAGTTGCTGGTCCAGGATGGTGCCGACTTAAACATACCCGATAAGGATGGAGACACTCCGCTGCATGAAGCGCTCAGACATCATACACTTTCGCAGTTGAAACAGCTGCAGGATGTGGAGGGATTCGGCAAGCTTTTGATGGGGCTAAGGAATGCCAATAACAAGAAGGCCTCTGCCTCGATTGCCTGCTTTTTGGCTGCCAACGGAGCTGATTTGACTTTGAAGAATCGAAAGCAGCAGACTCCACTAGACTTGTGTCCCGATCCCAATCTCTGCAAGACCCTGGTCAAGTGCTATAACGAAAGGAAAACCGACGACTCCGAATTGCCCGGAAATGTGGCTGGTACAAGTTCGAATGCCAGGGCAAGGGCCGCCAGTGGCGGTCTAAATCAATCCTCTTCAACTAGTTTGCCGCTGGCCAATTTGGCTTCCAGCTCCACCTTCCCCGCCGCCTCCTCGTCGTCCATATTTGCGCTCAATGGCATCGCCAACGAAATGAGTCAGTCGCTGCACGAGGATCCCCCGAAATCGACACCCAGCCTGGATGAGTGTCTCGTTTGCTCGGATGCCAAACGGGATACGGTGTTCAAGCCCTGTGGCCATGTCAGTTGCTGCGAGACATGCGCTCCGAGGGTGAAGAAGTGCCTCATCTGCCGGGAAACAGTCTCCTCGCGCGAGAAGATCGACGAGTGTCTGGTGTGCTCGGATCGGAGGGCAGCTGTTTTCTTCCGCCCCTGCGGACATATGGTTGCTTGTGAGCACTGCAGTGCTTTGATGAAGAAGTGCGTCCTGTGTCGCACGCAGATCGATGAGATCTTGTCGTTTAGTCTCTGCTGCGGCGGAATTGGACGACCAGAGAAGGTCACTGCGGCCGCTGGAGGACCGGCTACCGTGGGTCTACCGCTGCCCGAGGAACGATTCATGGAGGTAGCAGCAACGAAAGCAGCCTGTTCCAACAACTCAGGCCATAACGTAGTCATGAACAACACTGTTGTAACTCCGGTGGCGGGGAGCAGCAATCCATTGAATAGCCAGAACAATCTGCTGGCCGCTGCAGCAGCATCTTCGAATGTCTCGAATCTGGCAGCAGCTGGAAGCGTGATGGTGGCCCCTTCCAATGTCAACAACTTCCAGATGGACGTTGTGCAGAAATTGAAGCAGCAGTTGCAGGACATCAAGGAGCAGGTAAGTTTCTGCACAATAAATGGTGGAAATTTAAAGTCACTAAGTCTATTTTTCTCTTGCAGACCATGTGCCCCGTCTGCTTTGATCGCATCAAGAACATGGTCTTTCTGTGTGGCCACGGCACGTGCCAGATGTGCGGCGACCAGATAGAGGGATGTCCTATCTGCCGCAAGACGGTGGA
The DNA here is from genome assembly GCA_037075285.1 of Drosophila lutescens. Lineage (NCBI taxonomy): Eukaryota > Metazoa > Arthropoda > Insecta > Diptera > Drosophilidae > Drosophila > Drosophila lutescens. The sequence continues at coordinate 5,296 of JBAMCF010000091.1, forward strand.
GAAACGCATTCTGCTCTTCTGAAGCCCCTTCCCGGCTCACACATTCCGCGCACAGTCTGCACAGCCTTCGAAGTATTAGGATATTTAACGGACTCACATTCTTATACCCACACACATATATAACTACACAATATCATATATATAACTATATATCGATGGTCTTATAAAGCAAAAATATATTTTTAACAAATATTCAAACAAAGATATTAAGCGGAAATACTTTTGCCGGGCTCCTTGCTAATCAGGTCCTTGAGAATGTCCTTCTTAGCCAGGAAATAGTCACGGAACCACAGGATGTGATCCTTCTTCTCCTGGGCGGTCACATATGGATTCTTGGACAGGCCGACGCAGACGAGCTCCATGAAATGGCGGATTGGTCCCTTGCTGGGACACCATTCCTCCAAATGCTGTTCGAGGAAAATGTGTTCCGAGAAGTCCACGTTGTCCTCGTCCGACCAATCCTGCTCGTTGTTAATAGGAAAACGCCACACTTTGCTCTGATCCGTCCACAGGACCATCTGTTCAAAGTAGTTCGCCGGCGGATGGGCCGCTTGTAGGCTCAGCTCCCGCTCGCTAAGCTGAGACCAGGTGGAAAGGATGTCGGGGGAACTGGGCAGCTGGGTATCCTTGAAAATGCCCAGCGGTTCTCCGCCATACATGTTCACACTGCCCGTAAAGGATTCGGCCTCCCGTTTGGTGTGCCTCTGTGGCCGCTGATAGCCACCATCTCTGCCCTGGAGCTTGGACCTGGAAGCCAACGAGCGACGCACATACTCCCCGCGGGTCTGCTCCTGTTGTGGCTGCTGGCGACGATCGATCCTCATGCCCACAATTAGATCGCTGTGGAAAATGAATTTGGACTAATTAAAATCTTAAATTGTTAAACATCTCTGACCACAATTTTTCTAGGGATATAATTTGTCATAAATTTATCTAGTAATTGGAATCAAGAATTTGTTTAACGTGATAATAAAAATTACCTGATAAGTCATTTGAATGTTTTCTTGTATGAAGTAATTAATTTCAATAATACGATTCTAAAAAAAATCCTGGTATATTATCAAATTATTATACCCGTTACTCGTAGAGTAAAAGGGTATATTGTATTCGTGCAAAAGTATGTAACAGGTATGAACGCTTAGATCTCGGAAACTATAAAAGCCAGAAAGTTGGGATTAATAATGTAGATTCTTGGGCTTCCTAGGCAGCGCAAGTTTGTTTCATCGAGGTGCCACGTCCACCTAACGCCTACAATCTCCTTAAAAGACTTTTTAAAAAGCCTGGCGCCGATATCTTTACAGATTTTGTAAAAATGTAAATGCCATTTTGTTGTGTTTACTAATACTAATCGAAATGTAGAAGAAATTTTTAAAATCGGACAATCCATTAGGATTTTAAAAAATGTATAAATGCAATTGTATAGTGTTGATATTACCTATCGAAATGTAGAAGAAATTTTTCATATCGGACCATTCGTTAAAAAGTTATGTGCGATCAAACTTTTATTAATCCATATCCCTCGCACTGCAATTTGAGTGAAGGGTATCAGATAGTCGGGATACCCTATAGCGTTCTCTCTTGTTTTTGTTTAGTTTTATATTTGCATAAATGTAATTGATTTTAAAGACTGAAATGAGCTCAACAAATTAATAAGATTGTAATAATTATTATTCCTGTGACTAGTCCATACGTTGTTAAGAAAATCCTTGAGTCACCACAAACTTAAGAGAATGAAATATGTAAAACTATCGATTTCTGTGGCCTCTCAGATTGCTCGGTCTTGAGATCTCTGTTGATACCTAGGAATATTTTATAGGATTTTGACCCACCTCAGATTAAGTTCCTTTTCGGCAGCAGGGGCTGCTGAAGCATCAGCCATTTGACTATCTCCTTTTGCCGCTGAAGAGGATTCGCTGCCGTGACCGAGGAGTTTGGCTAGCAACTCCGACTCGGTCTGCTTCTTGTCGCTCTCGCTGGTGCCAAGCATGCTGGCAATATTCTTAGCCGCCGTCAGGACATTCTTGGAGGCCGCCTCCTGTTTCTGGGCCTCCCTTCGCTTTCGGTTGGCGTCACCAGGACGTGGGAAGTCGGAGGACGAGAGTTGATCTGTGGCCTGCATGGTGCCCAGCAGGCGGTTCAGTCGCTGGGCCGCCGTCTCCTTTTCCTTGGGCTTGTCCTTCTTCTTCGTGGGCTTCTCGTCGTCCGATGAGGAGTATCCATCGTCGTTCTTGGACTGCGAGGAGGAGTAGCTGACCAATCCCACGTTTTTGTAGACAGCCGGCAGCAGGGAACTGCAATTAATGGCGGTTAGATGAAGGATTCTTGATCGTTATATTAACTTAGATTTGTAGACTACCGAAAGCTCAATCTCTGGGTGCTACGTAGGGCCAACATTCTACCCGATTTCTTTAATAAATTTAACTAGAAATAAAAACTTAAAAAATCGCTCGCGTAACAACAATCAGACAGAGAGTTGCCAGACCTTTGTAACTCCTTCAGACTGTCACTTAAGCTATTTTATAGCTAAAGTTGGCTACATCTTATAAAACTAAAAAATAAATTAATTGTGATTCTTTTATTTAGGGCTAGTACTCAACTCAACAAAAAGTCGTCCAAAACAAAAAACCTCATATGAAAAAAACGTCAAAAAATTTTGTGTCATATGAATTTTTTTGTTTTGGAAGACTTTTTGTTGGGTTGAGTACTAGCCCTCAGTCTGTAAAATGGCAATTCCATTTTCTTTGATCTGGTTTTTATACCCGTTACTCGTAGAGTAAAAGGGTATATTGTATTCGTGCAAAAGTATGTAACAGCTAGAAGGAAGCGTTTCCGACCCCATAAAGTATATATATTCTTGATCAGGATCACTAGCCATGTCCGTCTGTCCGTCTGTCTGTCCGTCTGTCTGTCCGTCTGTCTGTCTGTCTGTATGAACGCTGAGATCTCGGAAACTATAAAAGCTAGAAGATTGGCATTTTGCCTGCAGATTCTAGGAGTTCCTACGCAGCGCAAGTTTGTTTCAAAAAGGTGCCACGCCCCCTCTAACGCCCACAATCGCTTATATACGATTTTAAAAATTTCAATATTTCGGAAAAGTAAAAATGCAGTTTTATTGTGTTTATCAATACCTATCGAAATGTAGAAGAAATTTTTCAAATCGGACCATTCGTTAAAAAGTTATGCGTGTTCAAAGTTTCTATCTCCATCTCCCTCGCACACCCTTTACCTGAGTAACGGGTATCTGATTGTCGGGGCACCCGACTATAGCGTTCTCTCTTGTATTAGACTCAAATTAAGCTGAGAAGCTTTAGGATTTGGCTACTTACATTTTAAGACAGTCACACGTGCATTGATTACGTTTTTAGATCCAGGACTCCAAAAAAAGATTTTCGGCAAGCCGAAGCTTAAATACCCTTGCATTCCTAATTATACCCGTTACTCGTAGAGTAAAAGGGTATATTGTATTCGTGCAAAAGTATGTAACAGCTAGAAGGAAGCGTTTCCGACCCCATAAAGTATATATATTCTTGATCAGGATCACTAGCCGAGTCGATCTAGCCATGTCCGTCTGTCCGTCTGTCTGTCTGTCTGTCTGTCTGTCTGTCTGTCTGTCCGTCTGTCCGTATGAACGCTGAGATCTCGGAAACTATAAAAGCTAGAAGATTGGCATTTTGCATACAGATTCTAGGAGTTCCTACGCAGCGCAAGTTTGTTTCAAAAAGGTGCCACGCCCCCTCTAACGCCCACAATCGCTTATATACGATTTTAAAAATTTCAATATTTCGGAAAAGTAAAAATGCAGTTTTATTGTGTTTATCAATACCTATCGAAATGTAGAAGAAATTTTTCAAATCGGACCATTCGTTAAAAAGTTATGCGTGTTCAAAGTTTCTATCTCGATCCTGAGTAACGGGTATCTGATTGTCGGGGCACCCGACTATAGCGTTCTCTCTTGTTAAAAATTACAAAATGTTAAATTTCGTATTATTTTGACATTAATTTTTCTATCTTCCTATTGCACCTATACAATATAGTCGTCCATATATTTTTAAATTTAATTTGAAATTCTGAATACAAATTATTAAATGCTAAACATTTTTGTCATTGTAAGAACTTGGACTTCGGTAGGATGTTAAGGGGTAAGGAGTATTTTCGAGAACCGTAAAATATTGTATATACCTACTTCTTTTATATAAAAACATTTTAATTTTTATAAAGACTCGTCTTTCTTTTTATACCCTTGCAGAGGGTATTATGATTTCAGTCAGAAGTTTGCAACGCAGTGAAGGAGACGTTTCCGACCCCATAAAGTATATATATTCTTGATCAGCATCACTAGACGAGTCGATTTAGCCATGTCCGTCTGTCCGTCTGTCCGTCTGTCCGTCTGTCCGTCTGTCCGTCCGTCTGTCCGTCTGTCCGTCTGTTTCTACGCAAACTAGTCTCTCAGTTTTAAAGCTATCGGGCTAAAACTTTCCCAAAAGTCTTCTATCTATTGCAGGTAGTATATAAGTCGGAACGAGCCGGATCGGACAACTATATCATATAGCTCCCATAGGAATAATCGGGGGAAAAAATGCAAAAAAAATGTATCTTGGGTGTTTTTGAACCTAGAGCCTCCTACTTTTGGAAATGCCATTTTTTATCTAATTCTGAATTTCGAATAAATTTTTTTTAAAATCGGACGACTATATCATATAGCTGCCATAGAAACGATCCAAAAATTAATGGGAATATAATAGGAAATAAATTATTGCTTCGTTGACTTTTATTGTATTCTCTTCTACTCTGGGATATGAGTCTTATTAAATGTTTTCGAATTTCGATTTTAATTTTATCAATATCGAACTACTATATCATATAGCTGTCTTTTTTATACCCTTGCAGAGGGTATTATGATTTCAGTCAGAAGTTTGCAACGCAGTGAAGGAGACGTTTCCGACCCCATAAAGTATATATATTCTTGATCAGCATCACTAGACGAGTCGATCTAGCCATGTCCGTCTGTCCGTCTGTCCGTCTGTCCGTCTGTTTCTACGCAAACTAGTCTCTCAGTTTTAAAGCTATCGGGCTAAAACTTTCCCAAAAGTCTTATATCTATTGCAGGTAGTATATAAGTCGGAACGAGCCGGATCGGACAACTATATCATATAGCTCCCATAGAAATAGTCGGGAAAAAAATTTAAAAAAAATTATATCTTGGGTGTTTTTGAACATATCACCTCCTACTTTTGGAAATACCATTTTGTATCTAATTCTGAATTTCGAATAAATTTTTATCAAAATCGGACGACTATATCATATAGCTGCCATAGGAACGGTCGAAAAATTATATGGAAATTAATAGGAAAAAAATTATATCTTTGTTGATTTTTATTACATTCTCTTCTACTCTGGGATATGACTATTTTTAAATATTTCCGAATTTCGATTTTAATTTTAAAAAGATCGAACTACTATATCATTTAGCTGCCATAGAAACGATCGAAAAATTAATGTGAAATAATAGGAAATTTAACATTTTTGCGATTTGTAAATTAATAGAATGATCTGCAAGGGTATATAAGCTTCGGCTTGCCGAAGCTAGCTTCCTTTCTTGTTTTGAAATAAACTTGCGAATTAAATTTAACAAAAATCGGACTACTGTATTATATGCCAAAATAAAAAGAAAGCAGCTAACATTTTGATTGTTGTAACATACATACAGTTGCGGCAAATATAATAGCACCAATGTGTAGACGCTTCTTATTTTTGCTATAAAATGCGTATTTTTTGCTTTTTTTCTTTCTGTTTTCGGTAACAGTATAGTAACTGTTACAATGCATTTGGTTTTTAGAGCTTTCGAATTTTTATGGAAAGAGGGGCAAAATAGAGCGGCAACAAAAATAGCACTATTAACGGTTCTTCTACGAAAGCTTTACTTGTTCGAAACTTTGTGCTGTTTTTTCTTTTTACTTGCATTGAAGATCAGTGTCTTTAATTGATTCGCCAACGAAAGTTAAAAATTTCGCTAATTATGGCTCGTGCGATGGACTGCACTGAGGAAAATCGGAAAAGAATCAGAAAGCTAATTTTCGAAGGCAATACCTATGCCCAGGTGGAACAAATTGTCGGTTGCTCTAACAAAATGATTCGTAATGCCCTAATATATAATTCCAAGCCCGAAACACGCGGTAGAAAAGCCGTAATATCACCAAAAATGATATCGCGCCTGGTGCGCCAAAGTAGGAAGGATCCATTTAAGCCTGCAAGCGAGCTTCAAAAGGATCTGAACATATCCGCAGCCATTACAACTGTTAGATCTTGTTTACGTGTGAATAAATTATTCCCCGCAGTCCGAGAAAAGTGCCTTTATTGACTAAAAAGAACCTAGCAAAACGAATGAAGTTTGCAAAACAGTACCTTAGTTGGCCCCAAGAAAAATGGCGGAACATTTTGTGGTCTGATGAGAGCAAAATAGTTTTATACGGTGGAAAAGGGTCTCGTTCACTCGTAAGGAGACCCCCCAATACGGAATACAACCCCCGTTATACTTGCAAAACGATGAACATGGGGGGTCCAGCATCATGGTGTGGGGCTGCTTTTCGTACTACGGAGTCGGCCCTATTCACTGGATTAGACCCATCATGGATCAACATGTCTACGTCGATATTTTAGAAACTGTTATTATGGTAAACTCTATGCGGAGTTCGAATTGCCTTTGTTTTGGGTGTTTCAGCAAGACAACGACACGAAGCATACCAGCAGGAAAGCCGTGGTTTGAGACCAACAATGTAAACGTCTTAGAGTGGCCCGCTCAGTCTCCAGACTTGAATCCGATTGAAAATCTTTGGAGTGACATTAAAAAATATGTTTCTAAGTCGAAACTAAGGAATAACAAGGATCTCTGGGCCACTGTGCAGGTGTCGTGGAATAACATAAACCAAGGAAAGATGTCAGGATCTGGTAAACTCTATGCCGAGACGATGTGCCACTGTCCTTGCCGCTAAAGGCTTCACAACCAAATATTAATCTTAATTATTAATCATTATCCCCATATATTTGGATAAATTTTTTTGAAGAAATCGTAGTATTTTTTTGTTTTTACTAATTTTTTTAAAATTAGTGATAGTTTTGTTGCCGGACAAATTTCCTTATAATTTCATATTTTTGTGAAATACTTTCGTGTAAAGTATTAAATGCATACAAATGCTTTCAATTTCATTAAATAGTATGTTCTTGCTTTAAAAAATGTGCTTAACCATTAGATCAAGCCATTAATTTGAATAAAATCTTCCTGTTTAGCCACTCTTATGCCATGGTGCTATTATTGTTGCCGAAGATGTATACGCAAGTAAATCTAAATTAAATGTTTTTGTAAGTTAATAGGAATGATCTGCAAGGGTATATAAGCTTCGGCTGGCCGAAGTTAGCTTCCTTTCTCGTTTATTATTAGCTACTGTTTAAAATTATTACCAAGGTGTGAAGGACTATAACTATGCTTACTTTAAAATGTTGTTCTTGTAATCTTTTTGGCACATTAAAAAAAAACAAGAGAGAACGTTATAGTCGGGTGCCCCGACTATCAGATACCCGTTACTCAGGTAAAGGGAGTGCGAGGGAGATGGAGATAGAAACTTTGATGACGCATAACTTTTTAACGAATGGTCCGATTTGAAAAATTTCTTCTACATTTCGATAGGTATTTTCATGCCAAATACCAATCCTCTAGCTTTTATAGTTTCCGAGATCTCAGCGTTCATACGGACGGACAGACAGACAGACGGACAGACGGACATGGCTATATCGACTCGGCTAGTGATCCTGATCAAGAATATATACACTTTATAGGGTCGGAAACGTTTCCTTCTCCCTGTTACATACTTTTGCACAAATACAATATACCCTTTTACTCTACGAGTAACGGGTATAAATAGCACACCATAATAGTTTAAAACATATATGCAATGTTACATCATAGGGCCAGTCGTAAACGAAAAAATAAATTTGTATTCAGAATTAGTGTAATGTAATTTTTTATGTAAATTCGCATATGCCCAAAAGCTAAGTATAGCAAAGCATGAGCATGAGCATGACTCTAGCTGAATCGCTCACACGTATAGTAACCAGCATAGCACCCTCTCTTTCTCGCGCGCACCGAAAACGTGTGAATGCAGAAAAGATAACCAAATCTGGAAAGATACCGTTAGGTGAAGTTCGGCAACATCGCAGCGTACTGCCAGCTCCTCGCAATGAAAATTGTAGTCATTCGGCCATACAATGCTAAGTGAGTTGATACTTCGCCATCTTGATCCTGGCGAGTGATAGGAATGAAAAAATAAACAATCTGACAATCTGATCAGTTGACTGATTAAATTTGTTTATTTTTTTATTCCTATCACTCGCCAGGATCAAGATGGCAGAGGATCAAGATGGCAGAGGATCAAGATGGCAGTTCTTATTATTGTAGAATGAAAAAGATACGTAATAAAAAGAAAAAGAGAAAATGAAGATGAAGAGGAACAGCAACAACAGCAACAAGATAATCCTCATGAATTATATACCATTTCTTAATACTAATTATTTTAAATGAGTTCCTTTAAAAATCTTTTTCTTTTATTTCAGTACATAACAAATTCAAACACAAGTTATTCATCCAGAAAAATGAAACAGATAAGAAAGAAATTGTGCCAGATCAAGAAACCATCTTTTATATACCTGCGATGAAAGGACAATGTATGAATTGTGGACTGATAAATCGAAGTCCAACACATGAAATCAAGTGCAACCCAAATCTTAACAATATGAAATGCGCGCACTGCTACATTACTACAGCCGATTATAAGCCTATTGCCAAACATATCTGCTGTCATTTGTTTGACCAAAACATTAATTTTGCCTTAAATAATAGAATACCTTCATTAAAGCGTGGATTTTATTTCAAAGTAAAAAGTCTTAAAAATAAAACTACATGGGAAAAATTCCTACCTACCCAAAAAGAAAAAATAGAATTAATTAACATATGCTGTAAAATACAAAATATTGTAACAGAAAATAAACCATATAAAATGTAACGGTGTGTGTATTTTATTTTTTTTGGCGGGGAATTAAATAAATAAATTAAATTAAATCCAATGACGAGGGACAGTTCAGAAGCTGGGGAAGATTAGCCTTGAAATCGCCGCGGCTTTTGGTGGCACTTAAAATAACAGTATTGGTTAAGTAAAATTAGAGGAGGAAATGGTTAACGATATTGGATTTTTACTCTGATGCCAGAAATTCTGGCCCAGAATTATTAAATAGTAATCAAAGGTAGCTTTTAAAGAGCCCTCATAAAACCATCCTGGGCATCGCAGAGCGACCCGTGCACCTGAGCAGCCACCAGTTGTCGCTGAGGAAGTCGGCTCCCAAGTTCCGGCTGGACGTCTATCATCGCATCACCGATGATAATGATGAGGATTCCTACGATGATCGTCCCATGAATGATCGTTTGTGATCGTTCGGCTTGAAGATTTTACCCGTCTGTGATCGCATAATATGTACAATCGGTTGGTGAGATAGTGCGCCTTCGCGTTTATCAGTGTGACCGTGCAGCTGGAGTTTATCGTGCATTCGTCAGCTGTCCGCGGTTATTTTTCCACTATGCGGTTTTTTCCGTATTTTTTGGTATTTTCGATTGGCAACGCGATAGGCGGACGTGAGGTGTTTCCATTGGCAAACGGGTCTGAAAACAGCTGTTCTGCTATTGCATTTGCGAGCTGAAGTAAACAGTGGATTTAAAATAATTTGTTATATGTGGAAACATTGGCCGCGTTCAGCAGAACAACATGATCACTGATCACTGATGGATCAGATCAAGTTTGTTCTGCTGAACGCTCATGATACATTTCGATGACGTAAAAATAAAATATTTATCAAATAATAAAAAATATATCAAAATAAATCCATCAGTGATCACTGATCATGTTGTTCTGCTGAGCGCAGCCATTGCTGCAATGATGAAAGCAGTTACTAGAACTGGAAAAACATCGATGTTTACCTACATCGAAATTTATTTTGTCTAATTTTAAAAAATGTTTTTTCTCCCTTATAAAAATTTACGCTTAATTCGAGATCAATTCATTTTATTTTCTGAATATTTAAACTTAAAAACAATCGAGTTCTACTCGAAAAAAAATAAGAAAAAAGGTAACATAATAAAAACTTAGGAAATCCACTCATTTTTGTTGAGGAATAGGATCATATTTAAATTTTTTTGGTTTTAGCGAGCTGCGCTTTTCGCTGACTAGTCCGGCTTTGCTGAACATTCTTTCACTTTCCGTTGAGGTAGCCGGTACGCAGAAATATTTAAGGACGCAAGTTTTATATGCCGCATCATTTGATATAAGTTTAGATAATTGTTATTTTTTACCTTCCAGTAGTCCAACGGGTTTTGGGCAGGCTCCAAATTATCCGTATTTAAGTAATGCCGCAAAGACAAAATGGAATCCACGCGGCCGCTTTGAATTTTTTGAGATTGTTTTGTTTGTAAAAAACTAAATAGGTTGGATTCTGCTGTGTATTCTGGTGTTGGCGGGCTTGAAATGATAGAAGTGTTTGTTGGAGCAATGAGGTGTGTTAGTTCATCCTCTAATGATTTTACCCCTTGGGAGGAATTATAGGGATTCCAAAATCCTTCCTTCTTGAAGCGAGGGTCTAAGAGTGTAGTTATTCGTGTAACCGTGCGATTTTCATAGGTAATCAATCTTTTATTGACCCCTTGAAGTATATCATCACAGATATCTTGACCAACCAGAGTTTGAAGGTTTTTTTCGTGGCTGCCAGATTGTGTAAAATGCCACAAACAACAGGAACCACCGAGGAGACTGTTACTTAAGTACCTGATGATGTGTGTACAGTTGCATGCTCAAAAGGTCCAATTATTGTCTTTAAATCCTCTAGAATAGCTATTTCGTCAGAGGCTAGCGGCATTAACCCTTTGGGTGTGTTTAATAGCACACTTGCGATGGAAACCTTTGTGTTTAAAATTCTGTCCACCATATAATAGGCGCTGTTCCATCTTGTCGGACATTCTTGTTTTAAGCTATATGGACGTTATTGTGTTAAGGTCCGAATCCCCATGTTTTGTTTTTGCTCTCTCTCTATTTAACAGAAATGTTAAGATACGTTTTCTTAAATTGGCAGAGGCTTCGCAGCTGTTTGACCTGCATATTCATTGGTATAATATTGAATTATTAAACATCGACACTCTTCGACACATTCAATGGGTTGTGGTAATTAGTTGCTAACTTTCAGGATTATTTGTTTTGTTTTTAAAAAACTGTTAACTTTAAATTATAATAAAAGAAACTCTCCAACTCCCTTTTTTGTTATTTCGGCAGGCGATCACACTTTTGGTATTTAAGTTAGTTAACAGAAAATGTTAGGATAGAAACCTCCAAATTTGGAGATTAACATTAACATTAACATTAACATTTTCTATTAACATTTGATGGCCATAAAGGTAAACCGATAGTGATATCGATGTTTTGACACCTATTCGGTATATACCAAAATGTACTACTTTTCTCCACAGCCAATTGGCTGCGTCCACACTTTTCCACTCGTTTTGTTTTCGCTGTTCGTATTACTTTTTTTCGACGTACACCACACACGCGTTTTGTTTTTTTGCGCGATTAATTAATGGCAGGATGCGAGCAGGGAAGAGTGCGAAAAATTAAATAACGAGAATAACGAAAACATCAGCGCCGAGCAAGTGTGCGTGCCAGTGCGTACGTGTGTGAGTGGCTCTGTCTGTGTGGGCGTTTATAAATAAAACGCTGCGAAGCTGTGTGCGAAAAGCAGACGCGGATGAAGAAGTAAAAGAATGAGCGCAGCCAAAAACAAGAGCGAAGGAAAGAAAGAAAGTGTTTTCTAAAATCGTTAAAAAGTTTTTAAGTTACAAAAGCAACCAGGCGAAAGTGCAACGGAGCGAAAGAGAGAGAGAGCGATAAATAGCGAGGTGAATATCAAAGGGAAAACCCATTTGCATCGAGAAATAAAACGAAGCGAACGGACGGCCAAAGCGTAATTGTAAAATTCCACTGTCTGGGGCTATCAATTGGTGCATGTGTGTGTGAGCTATATATACGTGGTATATACGACATATATATGCGTATATACATCAATGTACGAAGAAAACATGGAAATATAATATCTCGCGATAATTGTCATATCATATGTATCTCTCATGTGTGCGCAACATTTTGCAGCTATCCTATCCGAAACCGATCTGATTTATCAACCTGTTAAGCGAAGTGGAGCCAAGAACCGAGTGCTTAAATGGATGCAACATCAATAATCACGCAAGTTTCCCGCGACGACGAGCAACTGAACGTCTATCCCAGCTATCCCAATGACAAAGGTGAGAAAATGGGGGAAAGCGGGGCAAATCGGGGAAAACCCAGACCCAATAGAGAGCCTCACTCATGACTCATCGCTACTTCAAGGCGTCACAACAAAGACGAAAGGACACTTGTCCGCTGCCAAGAAGTTGACCCCACTTACCACCCAACAGCACCCACCACACCCCCAAAAATAACCCCAACACCCCGCTGACCTTTCGAGCTCACCCAATTGCGGTCAATATAATTGTGGGAATAGTTACTTGTACATATGTCGTTTTTTCTACAAGTCGTAACAAATTTAATGGCAATGGCCTTCTTTTATAATTTATACAGGAGACACTTAAAATTAAACCAGAGAGAGCATTTTATAATAAAAAGAAAATTTCATGAAATATCATAAATCATTCGTTAATGCGTACATTCTTAGCCTGTGAGTCGTACTTTCTAAAATTCAAAACAAATTATGTGGCAAGTGACAGCAAAAACAATAAACTTAGTAACAACTTAAATACCTATAATTTCTTTAAATAACTAGAATGGGCTTATAAGTGAACTTTAGGTTGTCGTTGGTTTTACAAATTTTTTCAAAACCCAATTATAAATGAATTTAAAATATTATCAGGGGTAAAATCTTTATCTTATCGTTGTTCGCATCGTGCACTTGCATTAAAATAAATGAATTTACCCAGGTTTTCACTGTGATGAATAATAATAGTTAATAATGGTTTAATTTTCACCCCAACTGTGTCTGTTGTGATTGTTTCGCCCCCTTTTTTATTCAGCACACAGTGTTTTCTTGTCCGTTGGCCATTGTGAATGATCTAACCACTTGCTGGCTTCGTTTTGTGGTTGTTGAATTATTTTGCGACGCAGTTGCAACTCTGCCGCCACCCGCCGCCCATTTGCCTCCCACTGGCCCACTCCCACCTGTAATCAATTGATGACGTCTTTCGGTGCATGTGACGTCATGGAATTTCGACACGAAAGCCTTTTCTTTTCCCCAATTGTATTTTATTTTCTTCTTTTCGTTCGCTTTAACTGCTTAACTGCCTTTGCATGTTTACTTTCGAGGGTCCAACAATAGAAACTGCCAATTAAATTGCACAGTAAAAGCCAGCAGCAAAAAGCGTACAAAAAAGCTAAGAAAAAATAGAGGAAAACCGGTATAAAGAGAGGGAGAGACAGCCAAAGAGAAAGAGCACAATAAAACTAGTTGTGTGTGCTTTTTTTTCTTACAGTGATGCAAACAAACAAACAAAGCAACAGACGAACAACAAAAGAGTAGCTTAAAGGTTGCGAGATATGGTTGTAATGAATGAATGAATAAATGAATGGTGAGAGTCAAAGAGAGAGGCCTAAGTACACATACAAAAATTTATTTTATATGTAATACACATTTTTAACATAAATCATGAAAATTAAATTTGATACTTTTAATATTGATATGAAAATTAATTTGTCTGAAAAAAGATACAAATCTAATCAGCTGTGGGAATTCCGCTTTTATTACCAGACATCGGTTTTTTACCCTCTAATTAAAAGTATAATTTATATTATTATATTCCGAAGATATTCAATGATATAAATACCTTAAATATGTACAACTTGACATTAGATTTTCGATTTTTTTTTCTGTGCAGAGAGCGAAAAATTAGGAGGGTGGGGCTGACCATAGAAAAAACCGCGATGAACGCCTTAAAGTAAAGTAATAACTAATTTAATCTAATCTGCGGTCGCCACTGCACCTTTTATACATGGCCACACATGTACAGGCTATACTTGATATATTATATACGAAATATTTGCGGTTAGGTGTTAATCGACGTCGTTCGCTCACTTTGATTTCGATTTGATTTTGATCGACGCTGCTGCCAATTTGGTGCAAATAAATGTATTTTTTTCTTATCTCCTCACCGATCTATATGTGTCACAAGCTACATATATTGGAAATCAATTCAGGAGCCCACATCTTGAAATCAAGTTATCCCAATGGGTTCCAAATAGGAATCTAAGCGGTTTTTACTAGTTGGACTCTGAGAGAGAGCGTGAGATAATAAGCGAGACGTCATCACAGCAGCATGTACATACACCTGAGGTCAAAATAGTAGTACACTGACTAAAAATAAGATTAATTTTACCTTGTTATTATGCTAATAATAAAGATAACACATACCAAAATGAGTAATGAGTAGCCAAATATTAAATCAAGAACGGGAATTAATTATTATCTTATTTTACTTGCTCGGGAAAAACGAATTATACCCGTTACTCGTAGAGTAAAAGGGTATATTGTATTCGTGCAAAAGTATGTAACAGCTAGAAGGAAGCATTTCCGACCCTATAAAGTATATATATTCTTGATCAGGGTCACTAGCCGAGTCGATATAGCCATGTCCGTCTGTCCGTCCGTCTGTCTGTATGAACGCTGAGATCTCGGAAACTATAAAAGCTAGAGGATTGGTATTTGGAATGAAGATTCTTGGAGTTCCTACGCAGCGCAAGTTTGTTTCAAAAGGGTGCCACGCCCCCTCTAACGCCCACAATCGCTTATATACGATTTTAAAAATTTCAATATTTCGGAAAAGTAAAAATGCAGTTTTATCGTATTTATCAATACCTATCGAAATGTAGAAGAAATTTTTCAAATCGGACCATTCGTTAAAAAGTTATGCGTGTTCAAAGTTTCTATCTCCCTCGCACTCCCTTTACCTGAGTAACGGGTATCTGATTGTCGGGGCACCCGACTATAGCTTTCTCTCTTGTTAATTATTAATTTTATACTTTTAAAGATCATCTTCTTGCTAATTAGTAGTTCGTAAAAAAAACACGTCATACAAAGATTATTTTCCAAGGCTTTTCTATTATTCTGATCTCAGCTGTTTTTTGTGTGTGAGCGAGTGGGTGTAAGCGGTCCAGTACGAGTGCGAGGAGCACGGCAATAGGGGCAAACCGGCAAACGAACAGCAACAGTTGAAATATGTTTTTCTTTTTTATTTGAGAGTGGGTGCCGCCGCCTAAGTGCTTTTTGCTTTGCCTCACCGCGTATAAATATTAGTATAGATATATGTTCGCCATAACGCCTCCCTGTCCCTCCCCCTTCGACCCAACCTCGCTTATAAATACATCTATATTGTTTTTATGGGCAAACGCAAAATGCTCTCCTAGTATCTCATTTCTAGCCGCCTCAGCTGAACTGCTGTGATTTTTCAAATTTCTCAAGGTCTTGAAAGCCAAATTACTCACGCACACAGACAGCGCGTTTTTCCTCAATTTAACGCCCTTTTTCGAATATTTATTATTTTTCACATTTTTTGAGCGAGTCCAAAAATAGCCAAATAATGTTAATTTAAAGAATGCGAATTGAGTTCAAAGATCTCGTCCATAAACAATTTGGTGAAAATGGAAAAAACTGTATTGGTCGGAACAGCGAATTTTTACTGTAAAATGCTGAAATTTTTATATATTGTATATTTTTGTATAAACATATCACTTGTTTTAATTCTTATAGTAATACCAAGAATTATATGTTTTTTTTTATTATTGCATTTATTGCGCTAAGCCAAGAATAGATAAACAGCAACATTGTATAAACATTTATTCCACGTTCTGAAATATTTATAATTTAAATGTATAAACATTTTATATTACGCAATTATTAGTAAATCCAAAAATAACTAAAAGCGATGGAACATTGTGTGAATTAATTTATTTTAAGATTTTATAATTTTATAGAATAAACAAAATTAATGTTTATACATTTATTGCACGAGCCCGAAATTGTTTAAGAGTAATAAACAAATGTCGAATAAGGTTCATAAATAAATTTGAAGGAAAAGGAAGAGTGGTAGGGCGAAATATATTGTTTAATCAATATATAAATAAATATTTGTTGTTTCTTATAAAATAATTTTTAAATTGCCTCTTAAATTAGGAAAGTTATGATTTTAAAAGGCAAAGTGCATTTTCACCTAAATATACCGTCCCCTCTTTAAAAGTGTATTTAAATTACGACCTTATGGGTTCTGAGATACACAAAACAGACAGAGAACAGATGCATTGCAATGCTTAATTATTGAAAAA
Organism: Drosophila lutescens; assembly: GCA_037075285.1. NCBI lineage: Eukaryota > Metazoa > Arthropoda > Insecta > Diptera > Drosophilidae > Drosophila > Drosophila lutescens. Next base: position 21,741 of record JBAMCF010000091.1, read on the forward strand.
ATAATATTATATACGGCACAAGATGAGCGGACTGCGTGCAAAAGATTTGTGCGATGTTATTTCCTATATACTAATGCCAACAGACAAGAAACACTTTATAAAATGATGGCCTTAGCTTTTCCTTTTTAAATCGATAAAGGTCAACGAGTTCTGTACATTGAGATTTTATCTCCATGGTGGATATAGGTTCGTTGAACTACGATGGGGGTTAAATAAAGGCCAACCCCCAAAAAACAAAGGCTGAATTGGGGTGCTGCAGTTCTAGAGAGCCATCCTTATAAGGGAGATAGCAAATTGTGTTTACGAAAATTGGAAAGCAGGTGTTGCAACAGGTACAGTGAGAGAAACTCTAGGTCTTCCACCGATAACACAAAAATGTAAGATCCTACAATGCTAAGTAACGTGTTTGAAAATGTATTCCTTTAGTCGATATTTACTGTACCCCATTGACACTTTTCTTGCCCTTTTATATCACGTGCCATTAACTTTGTTTGCCATCTTCTTTTGTCGCGGCTTAAAAGTTAAGCTGCCTCTATCTTAAAGTTAAAAAAAACAGAAAGCAACAAAAAAAAATCTTCATAAATATGCTGAAGGTCGAGACTGTGTGGCATTTTTGTTGCTCTTGGAATCGGCAAGAATGATATCATAGTGTGCCCCCACCAGATAACAAACATTTTGATTAGATAAGCGTCTGTGGCCGAGAACCGAATAAAAAGTTGCAACCGTGTGAGTGCGGCATGTGGGCAATTATATTCTCGATTTCTTATGAATTTTTCTTTTATTTGCTTTAAATTAATTATCAAATAATACCCCCCTTGACGTGTTGCCCTCTCCTTATCTGACATAAAAAAGACCTTGCCCGCCAACAGAACCGAAAGTTGTCAAAGAAATATGTTCAAATTATAACAAAATAAAATCTTTCGAAATTGCCATTGCCATTCCGCATCAGTACAGATACATATAGACGGTTGTGTTGGCTTTTCTGGATCTGTATGTTGACGGGTTGTCCTGTAGATCAAGCCCAATTGACGCGTGAGGCCGTTTAACAGTCTGGCGGAGAAGGACTCGCATTTACATAAATTAATGCAGCGATATAGTTGCTACCGTCTTTGTCTGCATGCTTCTTTTATTGTTTTACATAAGTCTGTGATTTAATCGCTTGTCCTTATTTGATATACTCTGTTTTAGATATTTATACCCGTTACTCGTAGAGTAAAAGGGTATATTGTATTCGTGCAAAAGTATGTAACAGCTAGAAGGAAGCGTTTCCGACCCCATAAAGTATATATATTCTTGATCAGGATCACTAGCCGAGTCGATCTAGCCATGTCCGTCTGTCCGTCTGTCTGTCCGTCTGTCTGTCTGTATGAACGCTGAGATCTCGGAAACTATAAAAGCTAGAAGATTGGCATTTTGCATGCAGATTCTAGGAGTTCCTACGCAGCGCAAGTTTGTTTCAAAAAGGTGCCACGCCCCCTCTAACGCCCACAATCGCTTATATACGATTTTAAAAATTTCAATATTTCGGAAAAGTAAAAATGCAGTTTTATTATGTTTATCAATACCTATCGAAATGTAGAAGAAATTTTTCAAATCGGACCATTCGTTAAAAAGTTATGCGTGTTCAAAGTTTCTATCTCCATCTCCCTCGCACTCCCTTTACCTGAGTAACGGGTATCACCCGACTATAGCGTTCTCTCTTGTTTCTTATCGGTTTCTGCTGTAGAACTTTGACTTAGGCAATTGTTCTAGACTTGGGAACTTTATAAATATTTCATTGCTATAATTCAATACGGATATAATTTGTATGCTAATAAAACTGGTTTAGAGCTTTAGTTAAGATATAGAGAGAATGAAATAATTAGCAACAGTTAACTTTATCGAGTATTCATATTGTTGAGCAATCCCATGCACTTGGAAATAACAATAGTATTTTAAAAGTAATAAATCAAACCATTGCCTTTTACCATTTATTTTGATGTGGGGACTTCAAAGGCAACCTGACAAATTTAATTGCTCTCGAACCCACTGAAATATTTAATAATTCAACGTGACCGACTCGTTTCGCATACTTTCGGGCCATATTTGGGAGTCTATTAAAGCAGAATCTCGTAGAGACATGACAGATTGTTGCCCCAATAATGAGCTATAAATATGGTCATCTAAATATGTCTGGAAACGAGCACAAGAAGAATGCGAAGCAACTGCCCACACAAATCCAGCGACGCTTTGCTTCAAACACCTTAAAATAGGACAAAAGCCTATTTGAGTGTGATGTGGGTGGGTGGGTGCTTGGAATGGAATGGATGGGAGTGGATTGGTTGGAGGTGTTGCTCCATCGACGACCCAAATATAGATTGCCTATCAATAATCAGCAAGGATACAGAGCGCAGTTTTCAACAAGTTGAGTGTTTCGGGTTGGCTTTCGGCCCCTTTTATGCAAAGTTATGCAAAAAGTTGAGAGGTGAGAGCGGAAGGAAGGGAACAGAAGGGGGAATGGTTCACCTGCCTAATAATTACAAATGCCAGACGCTGGAAAAAGCTTTCATTATGCTAGAGAAGCAGCAGCAACTACAACAAGAGCACACGCTCATAAAATATTCAAGTGCATTTGCACTTCACTTGCAAGGGTTCTATGAGAAAAAAATACATTAGGAAAAAACAAGAGGGGAACGGTAGGTTTAAGTACCCTTTGCAAGCTACGATCTTAAAAACCTGTCGTGAACGAGATCTTAATTTACATTATCCTTGGTTTTGTACATCCTTTTCCTTAGGTCAAATATTTTATAGAAAGCTAATTTAAATATTATTTAAAAATTATCCATAATTTTTGTTTTTTTTTAGGTGTTAATATTTTACTAGATTTAATAGACATTTATATATTAGATTTGTATACCCTTGTTTGTAATGGATTCTGACTTTAAAAATCATATTACTTTTAGGAACAGAATCCAACTAAATAACTATAATATTTATTTCAGTTCAACATTGTATTACAAATTTAATTATGGTTTCAATGTGAAATTAATTTAATTAATTCTTGTATTAATTTATATTTATAACTGCATTGCATTTGAAGTAAAACATTTCTGATACCTTAATAAAGGGTATGGTAAAAAGAGCGGCACAGAAAGAAAAGCTCGTCACATCCTAAGCTCAGTTTTCACTTGGCTAACGGTTCAATGAACCGTTACGTCTAGCTTAGCCAGCAAGAAGGACGCTTCCCAACCTCCTGCCACCACCACCCCTTTTGCCACCCACCACCCCGCACATCACCGACTTGAAGCTTGTTTTCTCAGCTAAGTGATGTTTGACTGCTGTTTCCTTTTGTTGCCATACAATGCAAATTGCGGACGGACGCATTTTCGCTATCCTCTATCCCTGGCTCTCCATTCGCCAGCCCCTCGCTCATCCCTTTTAGCCAAGGTGGCCGCACCTCAGGCCAGCTTAAAGGTCAACCTGTGACCTTCTATCCATCCATCTATCTACCAACTAACTATCTGGTTGCATGCTACAGTTTAACTTCTATAACTTGAACTTTAATTGGTTTAATTATTATATTAAAATGTAGCTATTTTTATTTTTAAAGAATTATTTTTTTTAAAGATATAGTAAAACTCAAGAGCAATATTTATAAACTCTTAAGAAACAGCAATTAGCTAATGATTTTAAAATTTTAATTTATATTTTTGCTCAAATTGATTTACAGTTGTCTGTCACGTGTAAAGTTAACCATTTAGATTACTGGTAATAAGTTAAAAAAAAACCAATTTACCTTTATAAATACTGTGACATTTTCTCATTATTTAAATACAAAAATATTAAAGTAGATTTAGGTAAATAGTTGTTTGTTAGTTGTATTTTAATTACATTTTATAATTGATGTGTTTGGTGTTGAAGCTGGACTGTAACTAGCTGACTCGCTCTACCTGCTACTTTGTTTGCATGCAATTATAGCATTTCCCATCGATTAAACGCATTTTCCACCCCTAACCACCTCCCGCCCCTCGCCCCCTAGTGTTGCTGCCTTCTAGTTTTGCCTTTGACTTCTATTTTTAAACATTTTCGCACATAAACACAAGCCACAAACCAAAACACACTGGCGGCCAAGCAAAAAACTAAAACAAATTGTCTGCATTGCATGTACTGCAGTATTAACCAGATATAGAAATTGGAATAGATCTATATTTGTATTATGCAAATGTAGCAAACAAAACAGACAATGTTTATGTCATTATGGGGCACAAACTGTAAATAGTAATCCAAGCAAGGCGAAACATCCATACGAAAATGGAATGAAAATATATACATACATATACATACGTGTATGTGAAAACACCGTGGGCGTATTTAGGGGTCTTAAATATTGCTTGAGAAGTTTTTATGAGGCAGCTAGAATTTTGTTTAAATTAATGGAGGAGCCATCAGGAAAATGCTTGGAATTTCTATTAAAATATATGAAGTTTAACCAAAGGAATGTATTTTGTAGTTGGCCACCCTTATTGATTTTATGATGATCCACCACAGATTAGTTTGTTTTAAAGAAAAACGTTTAAAAAATAGAATAAAATATAATATTTTTAAATATAAAGGCCCTCAAATTTTTGACATACCTAATACATAGCTGACTTCTAAAGAAATATTACACATCTGAAAAAACACCTTGATATACCATAACATCCTTCAAAATGTCCTACCAACTAGATAAATAGATGTGATTTGAATTATTAAAAACTAAAAAAAATTTTCTTTATTTATTTTGATATCTCCAGACGATGTGGATCGCCTAAAGCCACAGAAGCGAGGATTATTCCAATCTCTGCTTTGCTGCTGGCGACGAAATCGAACGAAAACCAACCAGAATGGCACACAAATCGATGGTTCAACAACACCGCCACCGTTACCGGACCAACAAAGGTACCTACTACCTCAGGTTAGGCTTACCGATATGCACAGAAAGTGCATGGTCATTGATTTGGATGAGACCCTAGTGCACAGTAGTTTTAAGGTGAGTCCATCTTGAGCATCCTTTAATATTCCCCATTTTAATATTATGTGCGTTGTACTTTTCAGCCCATACCGAATGCTGATTTCATAGTTCCAGTGGAGATCGATGGAACCGTACATCAGGTGTACGTTCTGAAGCGACCGCATGTGGACGAGTTTCTGCAGAAGATGGGTGAACTGTACGAGTGCGTTTTGTTTACAGCATCACTAGCCAAATATGCAGATCCCGTTGCCGATCTGTTAGACAAGTAAGTTGAGATAAATCTAAATAAATTGATATATTTTATGGAAGTCCTCCTTCAGTACTTATTAATTGCTTTCATGATAAAAATGTTAATAAAATTTAATGACTAAAAATTAGAAATTGCTTTAACTTACAAAAATGTTTGCAAAACTTTATTTTCAGATGGAATGTGTTTCGTGCAAGACTGTTTAGGGAATCATGCGTTTATTACAGGGGTAATTACATTAAGGATCTGAATCGTCTGGGGCGGGATCTTCAGAAGATTGTCATTGTCGACAATTCTCCGGCCAGTTATATCTTTCATCCAGACAATGCAGTAAGTAAAAAAAAAGCAATTTAAAAATGTAGGTATACACATAATGATTTATTTATTTTCCTTAAAAGGTTCCTGTAAAGTCCTGGTTCGACGATGTCACCGACTGCGAACTGCGGGAACTGATCCCGCTCTTTGAGAAGCTCAGCAAAGTTGATTCCGTCTACTCGGTGCTCTGCAATTCGAACCAGCCGCTGAACAATCAGACCAACCCGCAGCATCCCCAGGAGCTGCAGCAGGCGCCGAACCAGCTGCATCAGCAGCACCAACAGCAGCAGCAACAGACCATCTCTGCCACGACAGTTATTACCCAGGCAACCACTCTGTCTGCTCCGACCATGTTGAACCAGCAGCAACCCAGTCCGACCAGCCCACAAAGCGAGCTGCTGCAAAAGACGTAACATCAGTGGGAACTAATGTTTATAAATATATGATAAATTGTATACATATTACAAGACCAAGCAAGCCGATAAGCAAGCAAACAAACACGCCCCTTTCCCAAGATCTTCGCTCATTGACCCAGGGACGAAAGAAAACGGGGAGACGAGGTGAAACCAACTACCATTTGCTATATACTATAACCCCGCTCGACACCTAGGCTAAGCATAAGTTTTATATGATATACATAATTTTTACAGAACCCTATTTACACGGCACATTTGTTATTTATTCTTGTTTTGCTCTACCAATTATAACTATTATTATTTTTTGTGTTTTTTTAAACAACTGCTAATTGCTTATTGCGTTTTGCGGTACCCCGTCTAAGGGGTACAATAAACCAAAATATAAGCCTCTATTTTTACCCAATAATCATAACTCTGTAAGCATATTTAATGGTAAACCAACTGAGCAAGCAAAAGATTTAAATGCATAAAAAAAATGATAACTATACATATGAGCAGAGAGATAAAATCAAATTCAAAATAGCTATATTTATATATATTTTTTATTAAAAAAGAAAAGAAAAGAAAACAAAAATAAATAAGGGTAGAATGTGGAGATGAGAAAACAGAAAAAACTTAAAACAAAATATATATGTGTACTAAAAGAAATTTATATATACATGGATATATATTTAAGGCGTGTCTACACATGTTTATAGCACTAAGGCATGTATAATATTTCGTATATTTATTAAAGAAATAAGTTTAAACGCGGTCTCCCACTCACGCTTGATCGTTGGCACTGGCAAATGTCAAAGTTGGTATATCGGGTTTATTGCGGGGATGGGGATGGCTTCGTCTTATCACATTCTGGTTTCCTGAAATGTCTATCAATCGTGAGTGGTTGGGCCGCATTTAAACGAGTTTATGTTGCATTGCAAGAGGGTGAAAATGGGCTATCTGTAAGCCACATTGTAAAGCATCTAAAAGCCTGCGGCGCGTCCGTAGTTAATATATAAAGAACAGCTGAGACTGCGCTTGTCTGTGGCCCAAAGACGCGAATTTCCATTCAATCCCAAACTGTACTCACATTCAATCCGATCTGGTATTAAGATTGTCCCACTGTCCTAGCGCAAATTCAAATTCCCGTCTTTGAGACCCTGCCAAGCGCAGTTGCGAAACATTGTACTAGGCTTAAATGAAAATTATACATCTATATATTTTAACCAACTTATGTTAACTTTCCCCCTTATCAAGTGCGCTTATGAAACGCATTGCAATATATATTTACGACTACTTTAACACTTCTTTGATTTGTACTTCATCTTCGGCCGCGTTCTGTATTCTGTGTTAGCATGTGAAGGCCGGCAACCGATTGTAAACGATAAAACACCTATAGCTTCTTTCAACTCCGACCAAATATCAATCATTATATAGTACATATATTGAGCTCAAGCTGGCCACGCCGAAATCCCACCTGATAAATATATTATATAGACAAAAGACGCTATTGCTACCCAAACCATACGACACGCTCACAGACCAGTCCAGATCTTCTTTCAATCCTTTACTCTATATGTAATATCTATGTCTTGTATTTCTCAACTAACTTTTGCAACAATTCTTTTATTTAGAGCTTAAGCCTATGTGTTTTTAATTTGCTTCAACTAAGAAAAGTAATATTGAAGGAAACAAAAATTGGCACGTTGCAAACGCGCGATATTCTCATATTTTTTGCAATCAAGCAAGTAAATTAAATATAATGCTAAAATAATATATGTATTGTATATCATTTACACCCGCTGCAAAAGTCTAACGGAAAAGGACAAAAAGGATCGCGACTAATCACGAAAATAATAATGAAAAAGGTGTTTTAATTGCGTATATTTAAATGTTTTACTTTTAATAAAAGCAAAACTAAAAAATAAACCATTCAACTTAATTTATCATAAAAGGGAAGAAATTTTAATTTTAAAGTGAGCCTATAAATGTAATGCATCAATGTCGACAAAAAAAATAATTAAAAAACAAAAAAATGAAATTTCAAAATCTACAAATATTATGTCATCAAAAAATAAAAACAAATTAAAACCCATTTGGAGCGCGTTTTATCTTATTATTTTATTTATATATATTCCTGACCAGGATCACTATCTGTCCGTATGAACACTGAGATCTCGAAAACTATAAAAGCTAGAAAGTTGGGATTCACCATGCAGATTCTTGGGGTTCCTACGCAGCGCAAGTTTGTTTTATCAGAGTGCCACGCCCACCCTGACGCCCACAATAGCCTTAAACGATTTTAAAAGGTTTTTGACGCTCACATCTTTAAAGATTTCGCAAAAAAATAGCAATTTGGTGTGTTTATTAATACCTGACGAAATGTTGCAGACATTTTCAAATCGGACCATTCATTAAAAAGTTATGAGCAAATAATGAATTTCAAGCAGTGTAAGCAGACGCTTTGCTGCATGCATATCTCCATCTTCCTTGCACTTCCTTTAGCAGAGCAACGGTTATCTGATAGTCGAGGTACTCTACTACAGCGTTCTCTCTGGTTTTTATTAGGCAACCGATTTCAGTATAAATGCAAACTCATTGGCTTTTTTGAATACGGAATAAAGTTCTATTTATTATTCAAATTTGTTTTTAACGCACATACACATACACTTCATCGAGCTCACAATTTCCATCGTTCTACACACTATTTAATACATTCATTTATTATATATCTTTAGTTAAATATATTTGTCTTGAACTTAGCCGCTAAACTAAAGATGTAGGCAATGGGGTTGATTTGCTTGATTTTTCATAAATAGGCCAAAAACACTTAGTTTATACGTTTATATGCGCAATGCTTTATGAGGCCTTGCTTGATGTTAGATCTTGTTCGGTTTATATGTATAGTCTTTTGAAAGCTATCTTCTTGTAGCGATGCGAGCGAAAGGAATATACAAAATGGATTTGAAACATATACATAACTTTTATAGCAAATCGATTCATGTCCATCTCCATTTGTATAATCTCAAATACAAAATACATCGAAAAAGTTTTGTGTTTTATCATCAATATTTAGTACATAGTTGAAAATGTTTGCTTAGCGATTCATCGTATTAAATTTGTTGGTAGATTTCGATTGAATTAATATTTAAATGCATTTAAGTAACGTGTTACAATTACAACATATTTTATTCATTGCTATGCGTGTTGTTCTCAGGTTGCTGAAATTCCTTTTACATTATAAATAGATCATTTCATAGCTATATGGGTTTATTTAAATATGCAATTTATTTATCGATTTTGTGGCTGTAGTTGCTCATTAACATTTTACTTAAATGATTTTCTGACTAGACTAGTGCATAATTAGAATTGGATCGCATTTAGAATTAGTTCATTATTTGTTTAAGTATGCTAGTGCTTGGGATCAATTGGTTAATTTGTTGTCTTCGCTGTTTTTTCCATATCTAGTAATATTTGAATAGTCTTTGCGTGTCGTTTCTGAAGCGAAGTTTTCGATCCTAGAGAGCCGATAGCGTCTCAAAGTTGGTGAAGACTGCGAATTCCTGAACTTTTACTATTACTTACTGCTTAATTTGTTAGCCCAGCTAGGAGAAACTTCGCTTAGAGTCCATGCAACATGCAACTCCCTTGAAACGTTGACAACATTTTTTTTGGTGTCTCATTTTTTGTTGTGTGCGCTTTACAATTTGTTAATATCTCAGTACGTGAATTAGAATCTTGAATATTGCACGCTTAAACAAACTCTGGTTTTGATTATGGTTGCATTGGTAAATTTGTTCGGTGTTCATTTGCTTACGATTGCATTTATGTAGGTTTTTGGTATACAAATACTTTAAAGGACAAAAAACGTTTTGTGTACTTTCGGCTTATGATCGAAGAGTAAGAAATACGCAGAAATTTACAGAGTAATTACAGTAATACATGCATAATATGTACTTAAGTGAAGGGCAGCCGTGCTTGGCCAGGACCCCAACTCGTCCATCCGATATCGGTCAGCGATGACGCTTCTGTCTTGGTTGTGTTGAATTCTTCTTCGCGAATCGTAGTTTGTGTTTATTTTTGCAGCAGATCAGCGGGTACCAATTAAAATGGTTGACGGAAATGAAACGGGTTGGATTTTTGGGAAAGAGAAAAAGCAGTAGCGGACTATCTAAAGCGTTTGGTGTCGGTTGTTAAACATGCGCGATGGGCATCTGAAGCGTCTTCGCATCCCGATAGGACTTATCCTACACGTACTGGTGGTCGCCAGCCATACCATCTGGGCAGTCCACGCCCAGCAACGGCTCCTTCTCGATGGTCTGATGCGTCTGAGCATCGTAGTCGTAGTAGTTCATCCAGTCTACCCTCTTGGGCTGGACCAAACCGAAGCAGCTGCACTCGAGGAAGTCCACAAGATTCTGGATGGGACCCCGTGTGAACGGACTGTGGCCGCCCTTGGCCTGGAAGTGACGATACCGTCCCCGGTTCATGCGCTCATTGGTGGTCATGCCCAGGCAGATCACCTGATATGTCTGACAGATCGTCAACAGGATCACCCAGGACATGTGCAGCAGGGCGTTGCCCATTACCCAGCCCACCCAGGCGTCGCAGTCGCCAATGGCCCGCATGGCACCGAGAAAATCTATGTCGGTAATTCGGGCTTTAGTATCGGATTCTTGAGAGGATCAATCAACGAACTCACCATCAAATCGCACATTGCAATGGTTCACATAGTACTTGGAGCCGCCGTACAGCATCCAGACGCACATAATCAGCAGCATCCAGAGGAATCCCATGAAGTAGCTGTGGTTCTTCAGCCCGATGCAGTTGCCCACCCAGGGGCAGTGGTGATCGAATCTCGCTACACAGCGATCGCACACGGAGCAGTGCTTGGACCGAATGGGACGGCGCACCAGGCAGCCAGAGCAGAAGGAGGCGGGCTCAAAGCCGATTCCACCTCGCTCCGAAAGCTCTATGATGGTCTGTGGGGATATAAATAATATATATTTTTACTTATATTTTCAAATTAAGAAAAAACAGACTCTGCTTACCTTAAATCGCTGCTCCCTGGTGGGCCGAATAATGCCCGGATCGCCCTTCCACGATTTCAGGAAGCACACCCACAAGGCCAGTGACGAGATCAGGAAGCAAACGGTGGCCGTAAACGAGACAGATTCTTCGATATACATCAGCCAGGTGACATAGAACCAGGCCTTTGTGGCCAGGTAAACGCTTAGAGGCAGTAGGGCCATAAGGTGCTCGTCGAACAAGGTCTTCCCGATCGTGTGGAATATGGCGTATAAACAGCCCAGAAGGAAAAACTTGATGATATACAGCGTGTTCACGGTGAAGACGATGCCAGCCAGATAGAAAGCTGTGAAGGGACAGGCCACCATGGACCACCACCTCAGGCGTTTGTCGTGCCGCAGCTTGGAGACCAGCGATCGCCGTTGCTGCGAGGTGAGTGCCGCCTCCCTTACGCGGTCCATCACCTTGGCGCCTATCCAAATGGCTCCCGTTTGGGATTCCAGCATCGAGAGCGGCGTTTCGCCCCGCAGATTGGGCACATCCAGGGAGGCCTTTGACTTGAGCACCAGTGTGGAAATGGCCGTAGCATTGCGCGCCAGGATGGCCCAATGCAAGGCCGTGTTTCCATGCGTGTAATCGACCATGGCGGGATTGGCTCCGAGGGTCAGCAGCAAGCGCACGGGATCCAGAGCGCAAACCTTAAAAAAGAAGAACAAATTAGAAGTGCTCAATTTCAACACCTAAATTTTTGACGATTTAGGTGATTTAAATGGCCTATGGGCATTTCCAGGAAAAAGTCAACCAAACCCCAAAAATTTAAAGTTGACGGAAAATTTAATTTTTTGGTTTAAAAATAGCATTGGTATACTAAACGTGCAACATAATTCGTAAATTAACTTATTATTTAAAGATAGGTTTAAATTCGTTAGTTTTGATTAAACTTTCGCGTTTACTAGAAAAGTTTAATTTATTTCTAACCACTTAGTCACATAGCTTTCATAGAACGAGCTATATAAAAACTATCTTTCTATTAAAAAGAGAAGAGGTGGATAAGGCTAAAATAATTTAACCAAACTTTACAGTAGGAACTTTAGTAACAAGTACAATAACTCTGCAACATTTTGAAAAATTAAAAAGTTGCAATATTTTGTTAAGTAGCAACATGTCGCGTCCGTATTCTTGCACTATTTGTGGGAAAAACCCCTGAATGTTTTGCCACCGAACTTGCTTTGATGTCTTCGGTTACTCAGCAGGTATACTGGAAAAAAATTTTTAAAAATACGCCCTCTAGTTTCGCAGAATTTAGGTTTTTTCTAAAATATTCAATATTGCAGTTCTATTTTTGTCGCGTCCGTATTTCACTTATTTTATTTTATTTCTAAGAACTGACTGGACAGATAATCTTCCTTTTTTCACCATAAACACAAGAGCGTCTGAGCTATCAAAAAAAAAATAAAAAGTAAAAAATGTATACTGCGTCACTCTTATTTAAGTTGAAAAAATGTCGCGTCCGTCACCCTGGAAATGCCCCTATGACATTGTACATTTAATATCTTTTTAAAATAAAAATTATTTAAAATTTTTAAGAGATTTCTACGGAATTTTAGTTTTTGAATCCTTATCTTACATTATACCCAATGGGAAAACAACTTTTAAAAACAAGAGAGAACGCTATAGTCGGGTGCCCCGACAATCAGATACCCGTTACTCAGGTAAAGGGTGTGCGAGGGAGATGGAGATAGAAACTTTGAACACGCATAACTTTTTAACGAATGGTCCGATTTGAAAAATTCTTCCACATTTCGATAGGTATTGATAAACACAATAAAACTGCATTTTTACTTTTCCGAAATATTGAAATTTTTAAAATCGTATATAAGCGATTGTGGGAGGGCGTGGCACCTTTTTGAAACAAACTTGCGCTGCGTAGGAACTCCTAGAATCTGCAGGCAAAATACCAATCTTCTAGCTTTTATAGTTTCCGAGATCTCAGCGTTCATACAGACAGACGACGGACAGACAGACGGACAGACGGACATGGCTAGATCGACTCGGCTAGTGATCCTGATCAAGAATATATATACTTTATAGGGTCGGAAACGCTTCCTTCTAGCTGTTACATACTTTTGCACGAATACAATATACCCTTTTACTCTACGAGTAACGGGTATAATTAGACGAACTCCCACAGGAATAATAATTTAAGCTATATTTTAATAGCACGACATTTTTATGATTCCAGATGTTTATAAATTGATTGATAAACGAATGCTTTTTATTTTAATATATACCCTATAAAAACGTGCCACCCGTGTGCGCTGAGCCAAACTCACCTTCCATGCTGCCCACATCAGCGCCGTCATACCGCCTCGATCCTGGAGATCCGGATCCACGCCCTTCGCTATGAAGTAGGCTACCAGAGCAGTGTGCGCGAACTGTGCGGCGATGTGTATGCAGGAGCAGCCCTCCGCATCCCGGATCCTGGGATCTGCGCCGGCGGCCATCAGCAGGACGACGGCACCAAGATGTCCCTGTCTGGTGGCCCAGTGCAGAGGCGTGGCATTTAGCTCACCGCCCACGGCGTCCACGGTGGCGCCCTTCTCGAGGAAGTACCGGATGATGTCCCGGCGATTGTTAATGGCCGCCCAGTGGAGCAGGGTGACCGTTTCGCTGTCCGGCTGATTGACATCCCATCCGGACTCCACCAGCTCCCGGACACGGGCAATGGCCCCGTACTGGGTGGCCTTTACGATATCGAAGCCACTGTAATCGGGCTCCACAGGCGCGGTGGGGGGTTGCTGGGCGATCAGCGCAGACTGTCGCTCATTGTCCGGCTGCTGTCCGGCTCCCGGGACACAGGAGCCCGTGGTGGCCGCCTGGCAGGCACTCTGGTACATCGCTGGCTTCTCTCGGTTCCCGTTTCCGTTCCCTTTCCCTTGGGCTCGTCCAAACGTGATTCACACTGCGATGTGCTCGTCGTAACATTAACCGTCCATCCCCCTCCTTCCAGCGGACGAGCGAGCGAGAGGGGTGAGGTGAGGTGACTCGAGAGAGAGAGAGAGTGAGGGAGAGAGCAGGAGAGACACCCCCACCAGGCACTGTTTCGTGTAATTCACAGGTTTGTCATTTTCACCGGAGGATTCCTCGGCAGCTGCTTTCTCCTCCGTTTTGCGGGATCCTTTACGCGGGAGGATCTCCTGGGGACGGCACTGCTATCGCGGTTATCAGTTTAATGCGTTTTACCTGCCAGTTTTGAAGGACTACAAGCAATTTTGGTGGTACAATACAAGCTGATAGCACTGAATGGCGCGTTTTCCAGCACTGCTTCGGGAATTTCGCAACTTTTTTCGGTATTTTTAAAATCGACTTGTGGTATTTTTAAGCAATTGTTAAAAACAATTGTATCTTAATTTATTTCGCTTATAGTTGTTTAAATGAAGATTTAATTTTTTTTATGCAACATTTATAAAAATAATATTTATAAAAAAATTACTATCTATAAAATTGAATTACTTCATAAATTGTTTTAATTGTTTCAAACAATACTAAGAACATTTAATTTATCTTTTTTAATGATAGTTCGTTTAAATTTATTTCATTTCGATTACATTTTATAAGAACCAAAAATTACAGAAAAAATAGTTTCGAGTATCAAAACATTAACTCAGTTTATATAGTCAAATTACCTTTTTGATAAATAAGATACAATTTATAAAAAAAATTTAAAAAGTCATCGTTATTTTGCCATTTTTGGTATATTGTTTTAACACTAGAAGAGTGAACACTGCCATTAGGCTAAAACTGCGGTCACACTTGCACCACCTGCAAAAGCGCGCCTTATTTTTTGGCATCATCTTATCTTATGTTTTTGCAATAAAAATTACATTTAGGCACCCAGAATGGACGCCAAGCGCAAGTTTAATGGAACCTCCAATGGCCAGGCCAAAAAGCCCAGGTAGGGGAAAATAGGAAAATAATAAATTAAGTCTTTACATTTGATGCCCCACAGGAATCCCGACGAAGATGAGGAAATGGGCTTTGAGGCGGAGCTGGCCGCCTTTGAGAACTCCGAGGACATGGATCAGACTTTGCTAATGGGCGACGGACCTGAGAATCAGCAGACCAGTGAGCGCTGGTCCCGCCCACCTCCACCAGATCTGGATCCCTCCAAGCACAATTTGGAGTTCCAGCAGCTGGATGTGGAGAACTACTTGGGACAGCCCTTGCCGGGAATGCCAGGTGCCCAAATAGGACCCGTGCCGGTGGTCCGCATGTTTGGCGTCACTATGGAGGGCAACTCGGTGTGCTGCCATGTCCACGGGTTCTGCCCGTACTTCTACATTGAGGCTCCCAGGCAGTTCGAAGAGCACCAGTGCGAGAAACTACAGAAAGCTTTGGATCAGAAGGTCATAGCCGATATCCGCAACAACAAGGATAATGTTCAGGAGGCTGTACTAATGGTGGAGCTGGTGGAGAAGCTGAATATCCACGGTTACAACGGCGACAAGAAGCAGAGGTACATCAAAATCTCGGTGACACTGCCCAGATTTGTGGCCGCCGCATCGCGACTTCTCAAAAAGGAGGTGATCATGTCGGAGATCGACTTCCAGGACTGTCGCGCCTTCGAGAACAACATTGACTTCGATATCCGATTCATGGTGGACACAGGAGTGGTCGGTTGCAATTGGATTGAGCTTCCCATGGGACACTGGCGAATGAGGAACAGCCGCAGCAAACCGCTCCCCGAATCCCGCTGTCAGATTGAGGTTGACATTGCCTTCGACAGGTTCATCTCCCACGAGCCGGAGGGCGAGTGGTCCAAGGTTGCTCCCTTCCGCGTTCTCTCCTTCGATATTGAGTGCGCTGGTCGCAAGGGAATCTTTCCCGAGGCCAAAATGGATCCCGTCATTCAGATAGCCAATATGGTTATTCGACAGGGAGAGAGAGAGCCCTTCATCAGGAATGTTTTTACCCTGAATGAGTGTGCTCCCATCATAGGAAGCCAGGTGCTGTGCCACGACAAGGAGACCCAGATGCTGGACAAGTGGTCTGCCTTTGTGCGGGAAGTCGATCCGGACATCCTGACCGGCTACAATATTAACAACTTCGATTTTCCCTACTTGATCAATCGGGCAGCGCATTTGAAGGTAAAGAACTTCGAGTATCTGGGCAGGATTAAAAACATTCGCTCAGTTATCAAGGAGCAGATGCTGCAGTCCAAGCAGATGGGTCGCCGGGAGAACCAGTATGTCAATTTCGAGGGTCGAGTTCCCTTCGATCTCCTTTTTGTTTTGCTGCGCGACTACAAACTGCGCTCTTATACTCTCAACGCTGTGAGCTATCATTTCCTACAGGAGCAAAAGGAGGATGTGCATCATAGCATCATTACGGATCTTCAGAATGGAGACGAGCAGACACGGCGCCGTTTGGCCATGTACTGCCTGAAGGATGCTTACCTACCGATAAGATTGCTCGAGAAGCTAATGGCCATAGTTAACTACATGGAAATGGCCAGGGTGACGGGTGTGCCGCTGGAATCTCTGCTAACCCGTGGACAACAGATCAAAGTGTTGAGTCAACTGTTGCGCAAGGCCAAAACCAAGGGATTCATCATGCCCTCGTACACCTCTCAAGGATCGGATGAACAGTACGAAGGAGCCACTGTGATTGAACCGAAAAGAGGCTACTATGCGGATCCCATCTCCACTCTAGATTTCGCCTCCCTGTATCCAAGTATAATGATGGCGCATAACTTGTGCTACACCACCTTGGTTTTGGGAGGAACTCGAGAGAAGCTGCGGGAGCAAGAGAACCTCCAGGATGACCAAGTGGAGCGCACGCCGGCCAATAATTACTTTGTAAAATCGGAGGTGCGACGCGGCCTGCTCCCCGAGATCCTGGAATCCCTTTTGGCAGCCAGGAAGCGCGCCAAAAACGACCTCAAAGTGGAAACGGATCCGTTTAAAAGGAAGGTTTTGGATGGCAGGCAGCTAGCACTGAAGATTTCAGCCAATTCAGTGTACGGATTCACTGGTGCTCAGGTGGGAAAGTTGCCCTGCCTGGAGATCTCAGGCAGCGTCACCGCCTACGGCCGCACCATGATCGAGTTGACCAAAAACGAAGTGGAGACGCACTACACACAGGCCAATGGATATGAGAACAATGCGGTGGTCATCTACGGCGACACAGATTCTGTGATGGTTAATTTTGGTGTAAAAACACTGGAGCGCAGCATGGAGCTAGGTCGCGAAGCAGCGGAGTTGGTCAGCTCTAAGTTTGTACATCCTATTAAACTGGAGTTTGAG
This sequence comes from Drosophila lutescens, assembly GCA_037075285.1. Classification (NCBI taxonomy): domain Eukaryota; kingdom Metazoa; phylum Arthropoda; class Insecta; order Diptera; family Drosophilidae; genus Drosophila; species Drosophila lutescens. The sequence goes on from JBAMCF010000091.1 coordinate 39,021, forward strand.
AAGGTCTACTATCCGTACCTCCTGATTAACAAGAAGCGCTACGCGGGATTGTACTTCACCCGACCGGAGACGTACGATAAAATGGACTGCAAGGGCATCGAAACCGTGAGGAGAGATAACTCCCCGCTGGTGGCCAACCTGATGAACTCCTGCCTGCAGAAACTGCTCATCGAAAGGGATCCCGATGGAGCGGTGGCCTATGTAAAACAGGTGATAGCCGATCTGCTCTGCAATCGCATAGACATCTCCCATCTGGTCATCACAAAGGAGCTGGCCAAGACGGATTACGCTGCCAAACAGGCGCACGTAGAGTTGGCCGCCAAGATGAAGAAAAGAGATCCTGGTACGGCACCAAAGCTTGGTGATCGAGTTCCCTATGTGATCTGTGCGGCGGCTAAAAATACGCCAGCTTATCAGAAGGCAGAGGATCCGCTGTATGTGCTGGAGAACAGCGTTCCCATCGATGCCACCTACTATCTGGAGCAGCAGCTCTCCAAGCCGCTGCTGAGGATCTTTGAACCTATCTTGGGTGACAATGCAGAGTCCATTTTGTTGAAGGGAGAGCACACTCGCACACGGACTGTGGTAACCTCCAAAGTGGGTGGATTAGCTGGTTTCATGACAAAGAAAACCGCCTGCTTGGGCTGCAAATCCCTGATGCCCAAGGGATACGAGCAGGCCTGCCTGTGTCCACATTGCGAGCCCCGGATGAGTGAGCTCTACCAGAAGGAGGTGAGGGCCAAAAGGGATCTGGAGGAGACCTTCTCGCGCCTGTGGACGGAGTGCCAGCGATGCCAGGAGTCCCTGCATGAGGAGGTGATCTGCTCGAACCGAGATTGTCCCATCTTCTATATGCGACAGAAGGTGCGCATGGACCTGGACAATCAGGAGAAGCGGGTGATGCGATTCGGCCTGGCCGAGTGGTAACCAAAGCATGAATTTTCTGAATTGTTTAATCCTATAATTTATTAATTATATTACTAGAAGTTATTACAAAGTTTCTTTCGGTTCGTGGATTTGTTGCGCAATTAGCAATTTGAAAAAAGCTGTAGACGATTCCTAGCTGGCGATGCTTTGGACACACATTTTTACACAGGGGACTGGGGGGCTAAGCTGGGGACTGGCTGAGGATCTACTTGCGACTTTGCAGGGTGTTGGACAGCCAGTCCATGGCCTGGTCGAGTCCCTCGCCCTTAGTGGCCGACGTTTTGAAAATCTGAAATGTTCGATTCTTGAGGTTCTCCAGCCCTAACGCATGATGCACCTCGGCGACGGTCATGCATCCGTCCATGTCCTGCTTGTTCGCCAGGACGACCAGTATCGCTCCGGCCAGCTCCTCCTCCCGCAGCATGTACAGCAGCTCGTCCTTGGAAATGCCTATGCGGTCGCGATCCGCCGAGTCCACCACGTAGATGATGGCGTCTGTGTTGCTGTAGTAGCAACGCCAGTATGGTCTGGAATATAAGTTGTACAAATTAAGAGATTGTATAGCGATTTTATGAACAACTAAAATTATATTCCCGAGAAGGTTTTGGTTTTTTGAAAAAGAAGTTTAATATCATGTTAATAAATATTTTCTTGGAAATTTTGGAAAAAAAAATATCGCTAGATTGTTGGAAAATAAACTGTTTAGAAACAAACATATGGTAAAAACCTTGCGGAAGTGGAAGTGAAAAGCAACAATTTGAAATAACTTAATTTTTAAGGAAAAGTTTTGGTAAGATTTATATGTTTGTATGTACATATATTATTAAAAAATGAATTATACAATTGTTATAATTATGCTTGTATGCGGTATCAACACCCAGAAATAAGACAAGAATTCCAACTTAAAACGTAATAAATTTATAAAAATTGCTATATCTGTTAAAACAAGAAAGGAAACTAGCTTCGGCCAGCCGAAGCCTATATACCCTTGCAGTTAAAGTAAATACCTATAGTTTAATGCTCACTTTATGCAGTTCCAGGGATTCCAGATTCTGCGCGCCTATTTAAAATGTTGTTTTTAAGTTGTCAAAAATCAAAACGCCTACTTCCTACAAAGTTACAATGAATTTTCTTATATTTGTTTGATTATTCCTGGGGGAGCCTTAAAGTATAGTGGTCCGATCCGGCTCGCTCCGACATACCTGCAATAGAAAGAAGACTTTTGGGAAAGTTTCATCGCGATAGCCTTAAAACTGAGAGACTAGTTCGCATAGAAACGGACAGACGGACATGGCTAGATGGACTCGGTTCTGATCAAGAATATATAATATATATATATTATATATACTTTATGTGGTCGGAACGCCTCCTTCACTGCGTTACAAACTTCTGACTGAAATTATAGTACTTTCTGCAAGGGTATAAAAATGCACCTACAATGTTTTGTGATTTAATTATAAAATACTATTTAATAATAGGGAAATGCATTACAATAAAAAGACTGCTTCATTTTATATTACTATAAAATTATCGGGGACCACATCAAACAAATCCTTATCTCGCAATTCCCGGTGTCACATAATATAAGCATGTTTTTTTAAGCAGAACGACTTAAAGCCTAATTTCAAATGTAAATACAAAAACTTTGTTTCTATTCGAAATTAAATGTGCCAAGTAAATATTGGAAGACAAACAAATTAACCATAGGTAAAATAGGTACAAAAACATATGTTTATGTCTATGGGCCCCACCGAATCTGCCACTCACCTAATACTTGTCTGTCCGCCCAAATCCCAGACTTGGAACTTGAGGTTCTTGTAGGTGACCTGCTCCACGTTGAAGCCGATGGTGGGTATCGTGGTGACCACCTCGCCCACCTGCAGTCTGTAGAGGATCGTGGTCTTGCCGGCGCCGTCCAGACCCAGGATCAAGATGCGCATCTCCCGGGAGCCGAGCAATCCGCGAAAGTAGCTGAGCACCCCACCTGAAGGAAGAACGTACGATTTTTATGACCAGACATCTTCGTCACCGGGTGTCGGCGGAATGGAATGGGAGGTTCCATTTCCTATAGTCCACAAACCCATGATTACGGCTGAACTTTGTCTAGTGCTGGCGCTGCCTCTAAATGCTTAAGTGTAAACCTAATTAATTGTATTTGGAGCTACAATTAATACAAAATCGAAATAATCTTGTTTTCACTTTTTTTGGGCAGAGAATGGTTTCGTTTTGCCATTCACAGGTCACATGAACATGACGTGTCACAGCGTGCGTTCAGCAGACAAATATTTTGAAATTTTCAAAAAATTAAATAACTTTAAAAACATGACTAATAAGTATTATTAAATCAAATTAATTAACATTTTGAAAGGCTTAAAAATTAAATATATTAAAAATATTTTTAGTGATCTGCGGTGAACGCGCCCACCTTTATTGCCGGTTCACAGAGTTGCCACCCTTGCGTGACTTTTGTTATAGAGACGGCCGCCATTAGAGTTTTGCTGTCGCGTCGCGTTGAGAAAAGTGAGGAAAATCCCTCTTAAAACAGTGCTAATAGGTAATACTTTCGGTCCCAAATAGAGCAATTCGATTGCGTTCACCGAGTGCGATAAGCGGGACGTCAAATTTGACCGTTTTGGCGGGTCTTCTGCTGTTTATTTTGTGTTTGCACCGGGCTGCGCAAAAAAGTGTGCCAAAAATCGCATACAAAAAAAGTGCCTAGATTACATATCGTGGCTATGGGCTTTAAAATGTTTTAAAATACAGTGCATTGACGTGGATTCCATTTGCAGATAACGCTGCGCCAGTTGGTCGGATATTACTCGAAGGATCCCTTGGATAAAGCGGAGGAAAAATAGCTAAAATATGGCCTCGCCCTCTCCGGCGAACAGTCCCATGCCCCCGCCACAGGCGCCCAGTCCGATGGCCCCGCCTTCGCAGAGTCCCGCCCCCTCGCCGCACAGTCCCTATCCGCACCAGCAGCCGGGCCCGCTGCAGGGTCCTCCTCCACCCGGCCACCCCGGCGCCTACGGACATCCCATGCAGCACGGACCACCCGGACAAGGTCCTCCGGGCCACCATATGCCGCCGCACCACCAGGGGATGAGTATGTTCCCCAGCTAACCCACCCCCAAGTCCCTCAGACGCACGTAATTATCCGCAGTTTTCTCAAAAGGTCCGCACATGGGAATGCAGATGCCGCCGACGGGTCCGAATATGTCCCCCATTGGTTACCAAACCCACGGAATGCCACCTAATGTAAGTACCCAAGTCATAGAGATTTAGAAGATACATAGTATTCCTTGGCTAGTTAGTTTCCAACTAAAAATTGGTCGACTGGTCTTTCCAGTCGAGTTCTAACCGCAAAGATCGTTTCCATATACAGCAAACGATATTTTAAACCTCTACTTACATTTTTATCATGTTAACGGACAAATATGTTATAAACTTAAAACTTAATTACCTTTAATAGGTTCTAGGTTTTGTAGGATAAGAAATATGAATCAACTTAAACTTACAAAAGTAGATATTGGGTTGATTTACAAATATTTATAGAAATAAATAGATTTATTATTAGAAAATACTCAACTACATTTTTATAAAGCCCTTTTTTACTACTTTAGAGCTCCGATAAACAAAATATTTTAGAAATTTTCACAAGGAATATACGCATAAAATAAGAATCTGAAAAAGTTGTTTACTTTTTAATGTTTAGCTAGTTAATATAATTCTCTCGCAAAGGGTTAAAAACAGAGAATTTGTAAACGACCTTTTGAAAATTGTAATATTTATTTGGCAGCTTAAGGCTTAAAATTATCGTATCAAAATGGTTTATTATAAAAGGTTGTTTTTAAAAGCCTGAACTGCGAGTTATTTGCTTTCCCGCCACTTTTTTTGGATCGTTTCTACCAGCTGCCGGAGATCAAATTTGGATGATATCTAAAAGCTTTCCATTAGCAAAGCTTCCAGCGCCGAGTGACGGTTCAGCTGCCCTCAAGCTTTTCAATTTAGATCGTTTTTGCCAACAGTTTATTAGGTTTTGTCTTGTTTTAATTACTTCGGCACTGGCTTCCCCCCTACCGACTCCTCCTCGTCGGCCTTGCGCAACAGATTCTCGACCTCTTTCCGCAACTTCTCCGTTCCGGCGCAGATGAGATCTGGCTTCATTATGTCAAAGGGTCCGCCAAAGGGATGCGTTACCACGCCTCCCGCCTCCTTCACTAGCAGGGAACCGGCGGCACAATCCCAGGGATACATATCCTCGATGTAGAAGGCATCCAAGTTGCCAGCTGCCACCATGCACAGCTCGTCCACAACACAGGAGTAGGCCACAAGTCTGGGGATAAATAGGAGTTGTAGAAAAGGATAAATTAAAGTCAGATACTATTATTTTATTTTACGTATATTATTTTAGATTTACAAAATTTAGTTTTGCAAAATATTTCTAAACTTTTTTCAATGTATTCCCTGAAATGCCTCTAATATTTTGAACGCAGTTGTACGTACATTGTACATATATGTTAGAATTTGCATGACTCTTTTAATTAAATTGGAACAACAAGGGATTGAAGCTTTATAGTGAGCTTTGACTGGTTAATTGTTTTGTACCCATATATTCTTCTTTCTGATTGCACAAATATTTATTTATTGCGAGTCGGGGTTTAAAATTTAATTAATAACAGCTTTAAGACTTTTGTATATTCTTCATCTCAAAGACAAAAGTAATTAAATAACTTTATCACTCACCGTCTTGCATTCAGTCCGACATGGTAGATCCTTTTGATGTGCTTGTTGGCCACCGAGTGGACGTGCAGCAGGGACACTTCGTAGGCCACATTGGCATCCTTGACGCTCTCACAGGTGCTCACATGGATGGGCTTTCCATTGCAGAAGGCTCCTTGGCCCAATTTCGTCGTGAAGAGCTTCTTCTGGACAGGATTGTTGATGACGCCCACCACGATCTGTTTGTTGATGGCCAAACCAATCGAAACGCAAACGTGCGGAATCTGCTTGATGAAATTTGATGTGCCGTCAATGGGATCTATGATCCAGGTGGGAGCATCCGTCAGTTCCCCGGACACATTGTTGTTCTTGGCCGTTGCCTCCTCGCCGATAAACTTGTGTCCAGGAAAGCTGGCCAATATCTTCTCCATGAGAAAGTCTTCGATCTTGTTGTCATAGTCGGTCACCACATCATAGAAATCGCCCTTAATGGAGACGTTTTTACTGGCCATCTCATAGCCCTCCATGAGGATCTCGCCCGCCTCGATGGCCAGTGGATGGATGAAGTTGTACAACTCCTCAATATCCGCTTGCTTTACTTCTGCCATTTTGCTCCTATGTGTAACGATCCGTTGCTGTTCAGCTCGCGATGCCAACTAATCACAGAGATTGTGCCCGGCTAGAAGTTGTTCCTCGCTCCGGTTACTTTGTCTGGCGCGTGGAGCTTTGCTTCGGTTCGGTTCGGTTACATTCAGCAATTCGTTCGTTCTCTGATTGTTTGCCTGCATCGCGTTTTATGATCGCTGCGACAGCGCCCCATAGCGTGTACTAAAATTGGCATCTCACCTGGCTGCCTGCCTCTGTTTTATCTCAATTTGTTTGATGTACACAAATAGACAGACTTTTTTTATCTGCACAGACAGCCGGTGAAGTCAAATAGTTGTAAAACCGGTTTTTATCAGCATTTTTGCCCGCTCTCAGTCCTTATTGTATGATTTATAAAGTCGGTCTGCAAGTCATTATTCTCAAAAAGACCTTGCAAGCGAGCTGAATTAGCGTATTTATCAAACCGTTTGTCGTATTATGATTGATATTTGGCCTATTATTTATTCATATTTTAGTATTGCCAATTTTTGTATTGTTTCAATCATTTTCAATTTGAAAACTTCAATCCCTTGAATTAAACAGAAAAATGTAGCTCTGACCATTTTTATTAAATATTCAATACAAATGTGGATTTTATTCCAAACATCATTATGTTCTATGATTTATCTAATCCTTTGTTGCAACTTTTTATTCAAATGTATAACCTGTGATCTGGTCAGCCTCCTCTATTAATCGGATTACATTTTTGGCCAATTCCTTAGAGCAGGTGCAGACGCAATCGGGCTTCATCACATCGAATCTTGTGCCGCTGGTGTGGTAAACCATGCCACCAGCTTCTCTGAGGATTACGGCACCGCCAGCCAGATCCCAGGGCTTAAGATTCTCCACATGATAGGCGTCGCATCGGCCAGCAGCTATATAGCATAGCGTGAGAGCTGCGCACCCAAAGCTGCGAGTGCTGATAGCCGAATGCAGAGTTAGTGATGAGGAAAAGATCAGAGTTCTTTGGGTCACTCACCCAGTGGCATTCGAGGCCAGCTTGTAGAGGCGCTTCACATTTTTGTCCCGCCCCTGGGAAACCACAATTAGGGAGATCTCATAGCCGACCGCAGCTTGGTTTATCTGCAATCGAAAATGACTTCTTGTCTATATTGCTTCCGAAAAATGCCTATTTAATTTTTAATTATTCCAAGAGTTAGGTTGCGAACATGCTATCAGTTCAAGTGCTGGGAAATATTTAATATCCTTGTATTTTTATTTGGTTTTTTTAAATTATTGCAAAACAAATACATCAAATATGTAAAAACTTCTCTGGAATCTCAAGTCCAGTTAGAGATAAAGTTTTTGGGGAACAGCAAAATAAGATTCTTTTAGTTTTCGGCTTATTAATCGCAGTGTATCTTATCAGTTCTAAGAGCTTATGAGTTATTTCATCACCTTTCACAAACGCACCTCTTTAACGTTAGAAACCCCAATGGGTTGGCCATTTAAAAAAGCTCCATGACCTTGCCAAGCTGAATACAATTCGTTTGCCGGTGGATTGTAGACAATCCCCACCACAAGCTCTTTGTTAATGGTCAAACCCACGGAGATACAACAATGTGGAATCTTCCGCACATAATTGTTAGTACCATCAATGGGATCTATGATCCATGTGGGGGCATTCGTCAGTTCCGGTTGGGTTTTGGCGCCCGCCAAAGCTTCCTCGCCTATAATTTTTGATTCCGGAAAGGCCTTGAGCAAACCCTCCGTTAGCGTGGCTTCTATTTGCTTGTCAAACACTGTGACCAGGTCATAAAAAGCCGACTTGACTTCGTAGTCCGTTTTTGGTTTCTGAAAACCCTCCAAGAAGAGGGGACCGCACTTCCTGACCAGTTCCAGGGACACCTGGTAGTATTCGCGAAGTTTTTCCTTACCGATTTTATAACTCATGTCTCGACTATATCGACTGATCAGTAAGCGAAGTATATTTATTTCTGGAACAGCTGTGGAATCATTTTGGCAAAGCTTTTCCACGAGCTTTTTTCAGATAGAGTCGCCCACTGAGATATAATTCGTTTTATTAGCCTTTGTATTCTGGAATATTTTGGTTTAATCTCTCGCGTTTACAATCGTTTACACCTAATTTACAAATCATAAATGTGTGCATACTGACTTTGCATACTGAGCTAGTTACTATCTTTACTTGAATGTGTACTCTGTAATCTGGTTGGCCTCTTCGATAAGGCTAATCACATTCTTGGCCAACTCCGGCGTTGAAGCGCATACGCAGTCCGGTTTCATCACGTCGAATTCGGACCCGCTGGTGTGGCAAAGAGTGCCACCGGCTTCGGTCAGGATAATTGCTCCTGCAGCAATGTCCCAGGGTTTCAGATCCTCCACATGATAGGCATCGCACTGACCGGTGGCCACATAGCAAAGGGTTAGGGCTGCACTTCCAAAACAGCGGGTTCCCGTGGCATTCGAGGCCATCTTGTACAGACGCTTCACGTTCTTGTCTCTCACTCGGGCGGCGTGGATCAGGGAGATTTCGTAGGCAATCACCGCTTGGTTGATCTGGAAAGGGGGAATATCATTGAGAAGGAGGCGTTTTAGGAGAGCTTTTTATATTTGTATTTGGGAGAATGCTAATAAATGCTATTCTCGCAGGTACAGAAAAAAAATGTTTAAGAAAATGTACTTTAACATAGTAGGTAAAATAATATCTAAATATCTGCAAGTTATATTTTTTAAAAAGATTAATTAAAAAACTGATTAAATATTATTTTTCAATCTGTGTAAGCATTTCTTATCGAAATGTCAATTTGACATGAACCAATATTTTTTTGACGTGCACCGATTAACCCGAGTGCAGGCGAAATAACATGCACGGTTATTTGTTAAATTTCGTTTATCTTGTTTGTCGCTATTTTTGTTGCTCCCCGGGTTATATAAGCACTCTCTTACCGTCGTCACTTTGGACGTGTGGATGGGCTGGCCATTCAGGTAGGCTCCATGTCCCTTGTAGGCGGAGAACAGTTCATTCGCCGGCGGGTTGTAGATGATGCCCACCACCAGTTCCTTGTTGATGGCCAGACCCACGGAAATGCAGCAATGGGGGATGCGGTGGATGAAATTGGTGGTGCCATCGATGGGATCAATGATCCAGGTGGGCGCATCCGTCAGCTCTGCCTGTCGCTCCGAAGCTGCCGACTCCTCCTCGCCAATAATTAGGGATTCGGGAAAGGCCGCAACCAATCCCTCGGTTAGGATGTCCTCGATTTGTTTGTCGTAGACGGTGACCAGGTCGTAGAAGTCCGACTTGACCTTGTAGTCCGTTTTGGCCTTCTGGTAGCCCTCCTGCATCAGAGGTCCGCACTTGAGGACCAGTTTCAGGGCCACATCGTAGTACTCCTTGAGCTTGGACTCGCTGACTGGGGAACTCATCGCTATGTCTGTTGATTTCCGACTGAGCAGCCGAACTATATGGATGCGAATCAGCTGTGGAAAAAGTGCGACGCCAGAGAGGAGAGCTTTCCGCACAAGCTTTCCTCGATGCAATAGAACTTTGGACATATCGGAGAGTGCGATAGAGTTTATATTGTTTCGGATTCGTGGGTGTGTTGATACAATAGTGGGCAACCGAATGAAGCAGTATAGAATATTTTCCAACCGGAGCTACTAATAATATTTTTCTTATTAATCAATATCATACATTAGGTAGAAAAAAAGCAACAATGTTGTATAGTTTTAGATAATACTTATTTTCCTAAGAAGAATTCTTTGAATTCTATATGCCGTGCAGAAATTGGCTTGTGAATCATATCATGATAAGAAACATGTATAAATTTTCGGAATTCCCCAGAAGTATATAAAGGTTTTGTTTAATAAGAATGGGATAGGCATTTTTAGGCAGCTTTGTAAATTTAATGTACAAAAGAGAAGCATTAGCCTTACTTTATCGGTATTAATAGTGTGTTTGCATGATGAGTTGCAGATTACAGTGGGTCATCTTTATGTGTTTGCATGATGATGCTAGGCTCTTTATCTTTAGCCCATTTTAAATAAGATTCAGTTTTATGTCGACCATTAGATTGTATTGTTGCTGACAAAAGCTCTTTGGGTTTTAAAACTCACTCCCCACCCACATGCTTCTCCTTATCGGCCATTCGAATTAGTTGCTCTATCTCAGCTCTCAGTGTCTCCGTGCCGGCGCAGATTAAATCGGGCTTCATGATATCAAAGGGTCCACCATAGGGATGGGTGACGACTCCACCAGCCTCACGGATGAGCAAGTAACCAGCTGCACAATCCCAAGGATACATGTCCTCGATGTGGAAGGCATCCAAGTTTCCAGCGGCCACCATGCAAAGGGAATCCACCACAGCTGAATAGGCCAGGAGTCTGGAAAGGATTAGCAAATTGAATTAACCATTGCTTCACATAATATTGAAATACCAAACCCACCTCCTGGCATGGGATCCCACATGGTAGATCCTCTTGATGTGTTTATTCCGGATCTTTGGAGCGTGCAGCAAACAAACCTCATAAGCCACGTTGGCATCGTTGAGGTGTTCACAGCTGCTCACCTGGATGGGTTTGCCATTGCAGAAGGCTCCCTGGCCCAATTTGGCCGTATACAGCTTATTCTGGGCAGGATTATTGACCACTCCCAGAACAATTTGTTTCTTAATGGACAATCCAATTGAAACAGAGACGTGAGGAATTTGTTTGATGAAATTGGAGGTGCCGTCGATGGGATCTATGATCCAGGTGGGAGCATCCGTCAGCTCTTTGGTCACATTGTCATTTTTATGGGTATCCTCCTCGCCAATAAACTTGTGATCCGGATAGCTAGCCAGTATCTTTTCCATTAGAAACTCTTCGATCTGGTTGTCATAGGCAGTGACTACATTGTAGAATTCTCCGTCCTTCAGGGCCACCGCCTTTCCGGCATTTTGATAGCCCTCCAGCAGGATTTCTCCAGCTCTTACTGCCAGTGGATAGATGAAGTCGTACAGCTCTTCGATTTGTGACTTGCTGGCTGCCATCTCTTTTCCTATTCCGCTTCACTTATCTGTGCTTTCTTGCTGTACTGTGTTATTGCCGTATATTGCGGCTATTCCGATTTCGTCTCTACTGAATCAAGCACTGAGCACAGACAACAATTAACAGTAGAACGGGTTTTCTCAGCCCAGTAACTTGGTTCACTGACTGGCATTCGCTAACAAAGATTCTAAGAGCTTTTTAATGTATTTGCCTTTGAAGTCAGCTTTTATACAGAATGGAATTCGTAATACGTTTAACTTAGGGTTTACATAATTTAATTTTGGAATGCAGGCCAAGATTTTTCAGCAATCCAGGATAACCGAAAAATATCAAAGCATCAATCTTTTATTAAAATTTTAAATTATTTAAAATGTATTTCTTAATTTATAAATACAGTTTTTTTAGAAGTCCGGATCAATTAAGAAAAAAATTATTTTAGTATGAGAATCCTTACTAAATGCTAATATTAGTATTAGCTTTCTTTTAAATGATTTCTAATATTCTAATAAAATTCTTGTACCTCTTTTTTCAGGCTCCCACACAACCTTGCATAGTGTCGCCTGGTGGCCCACCTGGTGGTCCTCCGCCGCCGGAACGCTCCAGCCAGGAGAACCTACACGCCCTTCAACGAGCCATTGATTCGATGGAGGAGAAGGGCCTGCAGGAAGATCCTCGCTACTCGCAGCTTCTGGCAATGCGGGCCACCTCCAAGCACCAGCACCTCAATGGCAACCAGGTGAACCTGTTGCGCACACAGATCACTGCCTATCGGTTGCTCGCGAGAAACAAGCCCATATCCATGCAGATGCAGCAGGCGCTGCAGGCGGCACAGCAACAGCCACCGCCGGGACCTCCGATTGGGCCACCTGGAGCACCAGGAGGACCGCCGCCAGGTGGGCAACATGCAGGCCAGCCGTCCGTGCAGCCACAACAACAGCAACAACCACCTCCGTCGGCAGGAACACCGCCTCAGTGCTCTACGCCACCTGCCAGCAATCCATATGGGCCGCCAGTTCCTGGTCAGAAGATGCAGGTGGCTCCACCGCCGCCACACATGCAGCAGGGCCAGCCTTTGCCACCGCAGCCGCCACAGGTGGGTGGACCACCGCCCATCCAACAGCAGCAACAGCCGCCGCAGCAGCAACAACAACAGCCGCAGCCTCCACCACCGGAGCAACTGCAGCATCAGTTGCCAAACGGAGGCAAACCCCTGAGCATGGGATCCGCCGGAGGGCAGCCGTTGATACCAGCCTCGCCAATGCAGCCGCAAGTGCGAAGGGCTCTGCCAGGAATGCCGCCTGGCGGTCAGGTTCCACAGCAAGGAGGTGGTCCTCCGCGACAGGTGCCACCCGCCGGTATGCCCATGCCCAAGCCCAATCGCATTACAACGGTGGCCAAGCCCGTGGGCCTGGATCCCATTACGTTGTTGCAGGAACGGGAAAATCGGATAGCAGCCAGGATATCGTTGCGCATGCAGGAGTTGCAGCGTCTGCCGGCCACCATGTCGGAGGATCTGCGTCTGCAGGCAGCCATCGAATTGAGGGCCCTTAGGGTCCTGAACTTCCAGCGACAGCTGCGCATGGAGTTTGTCCAGTGCACGAGAAGAGATACCACCTTGGAGACAGCGCTGAATATCAAGTTCTACAAGAGGACCAAGCGGCAGGGTCTGCGGGAGGCGCGTGCCACCGAAAAGCTGGAGAAGCAACAGAAGCTAGAAGCTGAACGGAAACGCAGGCAAAAGCATCTGGAGTTCCTGGCTGCGGTGCTTCAGCACGGCAAGGATCTGAGGGAGTTCCACAGAAATAACAAGGTAAGTGCCGAAAAAATAAGTAACAAAGAGCACTTACTAATGAATATTTGTCTTAATCCCACCAGGCCCAGCTGGCCAGGATGAATAAGGCAGTGATGAACCACCACGCGAACGCAGAGCGCGAGCAGAAGAAGGAACAGGAGCGCATCGAGAAGGAACGTATGCGACGCCTGATGGCCGAGGATGAAGAGGGTTACCGCAAGCTGATTGATCAGAAGAAGGACAAGCGATTGGCCTTCCTCTTGTCTCAGACGGATGAGTACATCAGCAATCTCACACAGATGGTGAAGCAGCACAAGGACGACCAGATGAAGAAGAAGGAGGAGGAGGGCAAGCGTCTGATACTGTTCAAAAAGGAACTGCTGATGAGCGGCGAGTACATAGGCATCGATGAAGGCAGCATTGTGGCCGATATGCGTGTCCATGTGGTGGAGCAGTGCACTGGCAAGAAACTCACCGGCGATGATGCTCCCATGCTGAAGCACTTGCACCGCTGGCTAAATATGCATCCTGGGTGGGATTGGATCGATGACGAGGAGGACAGTTGCGGCAGCAACGAAGATCATAAGCCGAAGATGGAGGATCAGCCAATGGCCACGGAGGATGTCACCGATAAGGCAGTGCCGGCGGGCGGCGACGAAGGTCCCAATGATCTGATTACCAAGGTGGAGGACGATGAGTACAAGACGGAGGAGCAGACCTACTACAGCATCGCTCACACCATTCACGAAAAGGTTGTTGAGCAGGCCAGCATTATGGTGAACGGCCAGCTCAAGGAGTACCAGATCAAGGGCTTGGAGTGGTTGGTCTCGCTCTACAACAACAATCTAAATGGTATTCTGGCCGATGAAATGGGTTTGGGTAAAACCATTCAGACCATTTCGCTGGTTACCTACCTGATGGATCGGAAAAAGGTTATGGGTCCCTACTTGATTATTGTTCCACTCTCGACCTTGCCCAATTGGGTGCTGGAATTTGAGAAGTGGGCTCCAGCCGTTGGCGTGGTCAGCTACAAAGGCAGCCCGCAAGGAAGGCGATTGCTGCAGAATCAAATGCGAGCCACCAAGTTTAATGTGCTGTTGACCACCTACGAGTATGTGATTAAGGACAAAGCGGTGCTGGCCAAGATCCAGTGGAAGTACATGATCATCGACGAGGGTCACCGCATGAAGAACCACCACTGCAAACTCACACAGGTGCTGAACACGCACTACATTGCTCCCTATCGATTGCTACTAACGGGAACGCCTTTGCAAAACAAACTACCCGAGTTGTGGGCGCTACTTAATTTCCTGCTGCCCTCGATCTTCAAGTCCTGTTCCACTTTTGAGCAGTGGTTCAATGCTCCATTCGCCACCACCGGCGAGAAGGTCGAGCTGAACGAGGAGGAGACTATCCTTATCATTCGCCGTCTACACAAGGTGCTGCGCCCTTTCCTGCTGCGTCGCCTTAAAAAGGAGGTGGAGCACCAGTTGCCCGACAAGGTGGAGTACATCATCAAGTGTGACATGTCCGCCCTGCAGCGGGTTCTCTACAAGCACATGCAGAGCAAGGGCGTCCTGCTGACCGACGGGTCCGAGAAGGGCAAGCACGGAAAGGGCGGCGCCAAGGCGTTGATGAACACGATCGTCCAGCTGCGCAAGCTGTGCAACCATCCGTTTATGTTCCAGCACATCGAGGAGAAGTACTGCGACCACACTGGAGGCCATGGAGTGGTGTCCGGTAAGTTCGACTTATTCATTTTTTAAAGATAAAAAATATTTAAATATTCGTATCTTGTTGAAGATATAGGAGATGAGTTGTTAAATATTATTCGATTTTTAAAATGTATTTAACTTTAAAATCATGCTGTAAAGAAACTAACACGATGATCGGCGATTAAGAAATTAAAAAATGATAAGTAATTGCAAATTTCCCCTTTCAGGACCCGATCTGTATCGCGTCTCCGGAAAATTCGAGCTGCTCGATCGCATCCTGCCCAAGCTGAAGGCCACCAACCATCGTGTCCTGCTCTTCTGTCAAATGACCCAGTGCATGACCATCATCGAGGACTATTTGGGATGGCGCCAGTTCGGCTACCTTCGACTGGACGGCACCACCAAGGCCGAAGATCGTGGCGAACTGCTACGCAAATTCAACGCCAAGGGTTCGGACGTCTTTGTCTTTCTGCTATCCACCCGAGCCGGCGGCTTGGGTCTCAATCTACAGACCGCCGATACTGTAGTAATCTTCGACTCCGATTGGAATCCTCACCAGGATCTTCAGGCGCAGGATCGTGCCCATCGTATTGGTCAGCGAAACGAGGTGCGCGTCCTCCGGCTAATGACAGTCAACTCCGTGGAAGAGCGTATCCTGGCTGCCGCCAGATACAAGCTAAACATGGACGAGAAGGTTATCCAAGCTGGAATGTTCGATCAAAAGTCAACAGGTAGCGAGCGGCAGCAATTCCTCCAGACGATTCTGCATCAGGACGACAACGAGGAGGAAGAGGAAAATGAGGTGCCTGATGATGAAATGATCAATATGATGATTGCTCGCAGCGAGGAGGAAATCGAGATCTTTAAGCGCATGGATACGGAGCGCAAGAAGGAGGACGAGGAGATTCATCCGGGCAGGGATCGTCTTATCGATGAGTCCGAGTTACCAGACTGGTTGACAAAGGACGACGACGAGGTAGAACGTTTTCACTATCAGTACGACGAGGATACCATTCTTGGTGAGTTTAAGTGATATCACTTGTTAAATGGTTTAACTAACAGTGATAATATTTCGTTATAGGTCGAGGTTCCCGGCAGCGAAAGGAGGTGGACTACACGGACAGCTTGACGGAGAAGGAGTGGCTGAAAGCTATCGACGATGGCGCTGAGTTCGACGAGGAGGAGGAGGAAGACGATTCCAAGCGCAAGCGACGCAAGCGAAAGAACCGAAAGGAAGAGTCAGACGACGATTCGATGATCCTCAAGCGGCGACGACGCCAAAACCTGGACAAGCGATCTAAGAAGCAGATGCACAAGATTATGAGCGCGGTGATCAAGCACAACCAGGATGGACGCACCCTGTCCGAGCCATTCATGAAGTTGCCGTCGCGGCAGCGGTTGCCTGACTACTACGAGATCATCAAGCGGCCAGTGGACATTAAGAAAATCCTGCAGCGCATCGAGGACTGCAAATATGCCGATCTCAACGAGCTGGAGAAGGACTTTATGCAGCTGTGCCAGAATGCGCAGATCTACAACGAAGAGGCCTCCCTGATCTACCTGGATTCGATTGCCTTGCAAAAGATATTCGTTGGGGCCAGGCAGAGGGTAACAGCTGCAGCGGATGCAGCCGCAGTGGCAGCCGGAGATAATACGGGGGAGGCACATGGAAACGGCGGGGGATCTGATAACTCAGACAATGAGGACGACGATGGCGGCGATGATGGCTCCGACGACGAGGAGATTGCCACCACTTCAGCGGCTGCTGTCAAAATGAAGCTGAAACTGAATAAATCACTGGCCAGCGCCCCGGCCACGCCCACGCAATCATCTTCAAATGTGGGCAGCGGAGCGGCCACCACATCCAAGAAGCAGACGCGTCGCAAGCGGTCTCAGAAGAAATACACCATTTCAGACGACGACGACGATGACATGGACTAGCTACCGTTGGGAGTGATCTTTAAGCGCGGATCGACGGATGTCGAAGGCATGGGCAATTGATTTTTAGTTAGTTTAAGTTTAAACACCTTCGAGGAAGATGCTTATCGAAACCATAACCAAAGGGTTTTCCTAACCATCTAGACTCCCTATCAGGCTATCACTTTTATATATCTATCTTTCCTAGTTGTAGGTTTTAATTTAAGTTCAATTTTAATTATTTACGCACACAACCATTTATTTCTCCCAATTCTTTTGATTGTATAATTTCGTGCTTTAAAATAAATGCATACATACCATAATAACAGAGCATATATATAATTAACAAAGTTGTTGGCCGGCTAACGTAATA
This sequence comes from Drosophila lutescens, assembly GCA_037075285.1. Taxonomy (NCBI): domain Eukaryota; kingdom Metazoa; phylum Arthropoda; class Insecta; order Diptera; family Drosophilidae; genus Drosophila; species Drosophila lutescens. Next base: position 56,098 of record JBAMCF010000091.1, read on the forward strand.
TTTCTTTGGTTTCTTAGAAGTGACAAATCCATGTTATTCGTAATGATATTATAGGTTCAGAAACCAGTAGGATTTAAGGAATGGCCTGAATCCAGGAATTTTTTGAAGTATGGAAAGTCGATCCGGCTGCTTTCTTGATAATGCTTGCAAGGAGCGAAGCAGCAAAGTATCCCGTAATGAGGTGCAGTTGATCAGTCTTATTACTGACTTTAATGCCGTAGAGCAGACCATTGGATATATCTTTACGTTTGGATCCACGGGCACATTGGTGTAGGCCACTCCTAACGCCTTTCGATTTAAATAGAACTCCAAGTGGCCGCGGCTACGATCCAAATAGACACCAATCAGACAGCCCTGAGAGAAGTTTTGGGCGTAGGGCAGCCGCTCGCCGCAGTGTTGGATCTTGCCGGAATACGAGAGACCCCAGGAATGGGCATTGCTGCCCAAAGCAGAAACATATCGGAATCTATGTTGTCCGTAATCTATGCTCTGCGTACCGATGCCAAACATCTGGGAAGAGAAAATCAAGAGCTGATTACAGATCAAACACTCATAGTTCGGGTCTAAGTGAATTTTTCCTCTTATCAGTAGGTCAAAGTTGCGATTTAAAAGTGGTGATAACCCAAACTGACTTACTACATCTGTGCCGCATAGAGGAGATATGGCAAGCATCTCCCAGAAATGCACCATGCCGGGTTGCAGAGACTTTCTTCCCTTCACAATGGCGGTTCCCTGACTTCTGGTGGGATGAAAAGTAATGTCTCTTTCAGTGACTAAAGCATCCGACTCTTCTGTGGTGTCCCATTGCCAGGAATAGCCATTGCCGACACCATACTCTGCGCATCGACAGTTAACCAAGTTGGGTATATGGCCCCCATAACGCACTATGTCGCTGGAGCTGGGAAACCAGCACTCGCAATATTTTTGAGCCATGAAAATTCTGTTTGCCAATGCACCTAATCCGGGCTTGTATATTTATCAGGCGGACGAAGAATTCTCACTAGCTCACTTCTGATCTCGGCAAAATTCCGTTTGTGACTGACGCGGCTAGTAGGCAATGATGATAGTAAGTATTAAGATATTGATATCTAGATCATAAAGTAGAGAACATTTCCAATACGATATCAAAAAATTGTGTACCACCAAAAGGTATTGCCTTTTTAAATATGTTTTAAAAAATTTCCCTTCTTTGCCAATGTACGACGTATATTGAGTGCATTAATGGCTCTGACATCCAATCTCACCGTTTCTTTTTTATTAGTTTATTAGTGTAAAGATGTGTCGAACGCATAGGCGGTCTTGAGATCCAGGGAACTAAAAATAATATTATTAATATACAAATTATGTGCCCATAAGACCAGCCCACTCAACTGATAAATAAAAAAAGAAGTAGACTAAATATATGTTCCATCTCAGGTTTATAAGGTTTGTAAGCTAAATTTGATTCCATGTCACATTTCAGCTGAACTGTAAAGAGGCCGTTACTCATAACTATCTGATCTGATTTCCAGATGCCGAAGCAAACAAGTGCAACTATAAAGGATTTTTCGATTACGATTTATCTTCTTTTAATTCCCTAGTCAACCATTGGAAAGTCTAAATACAACGTAAATTAAACGTACTTTTTAACAATTCTACTTAATACATTTATATTTACGTTCCGTGAAGTAAATGCATAATTAAATATTTTGATATGTTTTTTAGGTGCTAGCTATAGCAGGTAGTGGAAATACTCGTCGCACATCTCGTGGACGGAAGCAGTGTGCTCCTCGTCGCCGCTATCAGTGCTCCTCAACGTGATCTTGTGGGCATTGGCGTACAAGTCGTCCTCGTCAACTGCCGCATCGTCAGTTTCTATTAATGTAAATTATGGATCGAGTGATTAGATGGGTGGAAAAGTGGTGGTGGAAGTGCCTCAGTAATCTCACCTCGGTACTTTTGCTTGCGTCCCAACCTTAGCTTGGAACTGGAGAGCACCGCCTCGTCACCCAAGTCCAATTCGTTCTCCCGGGAGTTTCGGGAGTAACGAATTGGCGGTGCCAGGAACCAGTACGATTGTAGGATGCCCTTTAGACCCGGCATCTGACGCAGTTCGGCCAGCTTGAGCGGCTGCCTGGACAAAGCTTGAAAGGATCTAAGCTGCAGCGTCGCCGGTTGCGACGTACAATTGATAAGCCTTATCACAGATTTGGCCGCCGTGGAGCAGACCATGGGATATATATTGAGATCCGGATCTGTGGGCACATTTGTGTAGGCCACTCCCAACGACCTGCGGTTCAGATAGAACTCCAAGTGTCCCCGCGTCCGATCCAGACAGACTCCAATCAGGCAGCCCTGCGAGAACTTCTGGCCGTAGGGGAGCTGCTCGCCGCAGTGCTGGATCCGTCCGGAATACGAGAAGCCCCAGGACTGAGCATTGGTGCCCAAAGCGGAGACAAAGTGGAACTTGAACTGCCCTAGATTAACGCTCTCCGTGCCGATGCCGAACATCTAGGAGGATGGAAAAGGGAGGCCGATTATAAAGAACACATTGTTTACATTGAACTTTTGCCGGCTTATCATCTAGTTGGGCTGTCTGCTGAGATCTCCCCCACCCGCTGCGACGTCTGTTATCTTATCGCCGCGTTGTAATCTGTAATCCGTAGTACAATGAAGCCAACAATCAAGTCGTAACCAATGGAATCGAGCTCACCAGCTGCCTGGCAGGCAGTGATCTATTTTAAAGCGGCGACTTTGACTGACTTTCATCTCTCGCGGAGCATCCCAACTAGTTGCCAAGCCGGGCTGATAACTCACCACATCGGTGCCGGCCAGAGTAGTGATGACGCGCATCTCCCAAAAGTGGACCATGCCAGGCTTTAAAGCCCTGTCACCCCTCACAATCGCCGTGCCCTGGCTGTAGGTGGGATGGAAGATGATGTCCCTGTCGGTCACTATGGCATCCGATTCGTCTGCGGCATGCCACCTCCAGGGTTTGACATTGCCGGGCTCATCCTCGCCGCAACGGCACCTGACCAGGTCGGGTATGTGACCCTTGTGGTTGGTGACCTCGATGGAGTTGGGAAAGGCGCAATCGCAGAAGCCGGGATTGCAGACTTCCTGGTGCGAGGGCAGCAACATGTTGGCACACTCTCTTCTCACTGCTTGGTTCCCTTGGGATCTCAGACTTCCTCCACACTAATGACTTGTGACAGCCGTGTGCAATGATCTCGAACAGTCGACGGACCACAAATGTTTCCAGTTAAACCAGCTGCAGCCTCATATATAAGCTCATGACCGATCTGATTCGAGCTGGCTGAAATGAACAATAAACAAAAACGATGCGTTGTAAATAGACGCCAGCGTCGCTGCCGGCGTCGCCATCAGTGTTTGGTCACACTGCAGAACGGGATATTTACTAAAAAAAACTAGTTATGTTTTTAAAAAAATGTCCGTTAGTTTTCTTTTAAATTTATTTGTTTAAAATATAGCTAACTAAGGTAAAACATCTATAAGGAATCTTGTGGATCTTGAGCACCAGCTATGGCTTTAAGATTGTGAAGCATTTGATTATATTTTTGGAGTGGTAATAATAATAAAAATAAACATATATAAGTTTAAATGAGCTGCTGGTGATTTTATAATGGAACATTGAGTTAACATTAATATAATAAATAACATTTCTTCAAAATGAAAAATAATTGGGAAATATTAAGCTAGTTCGATTAAAAAATATCAAATAGAAAAATACCAAATAGAAAAATACCATACGCTTTGTGGGAATGGCTCTTCCGTGTGAATGGTATTCCTCGAATGCAACTCTGTGGTGGCCAACCACAAACAGCGGCTTTTCACTACGATTTTACTAAAAATCTATAAAAATAGGTTAATTTAAGTACCAAATACCCGTGCAAACCACTCAACAGACATGGCGGATGCCGCAGCTCGTCAGCTGCAGTACGAGTACAAGGCGGTAAGTGCGGAACCCGGAAATCGCGGCCGGAAAAACTTTCCCCACTCCATGCGGCGTCTCCGCAGAATTTCACAAACATACGTATTAAATGTGTTTTTACCATTTCAGAACTCCAATCTTGTGCTGCAAGCCGATGTACGACTCATCGAACGGCCGCGACGCGATGAGGCCACCGGAGAGGTGTGCTCCTTGGTGGGAAAGCTGGACGGAACAAGGATGGGCGATCGCTACCAGCGGACGAAGCCGGAAAAAACCGAGGAGCGCAAGGTGAAGCGCCAGAAGCGAGATGAGGCCCAGTATGACTTCGAGCGGATGAAGGGTGCCACTCTGCTCTCCGAGGGCATCGACGAGATGGTGGGCATTGTCTACCGGCCCAAGACACAGGAAACCCGCCAGACATACGAGGTCCTGCTCAGTTTCATCCAGGAGGCTCTGGGCGATCAGCCCAGGGACATCCTGTGCGGTGCCGCCGACGAGATTCTGGCTGTGCTGAAGAACGATCGCTTGAAGGATCGGGAGCGGAAGAGGGATGTGGACAGCCTGCTGGGCGCAGTCACCGACGAGCGCTTTGCCCTGCTGGTTAATCTTGGCAAGAAGATCACAGACTTTGGCAGCGATGCCGTGAATGCATTGACTGCTGCTCCCAACAACGAGGAGCAGATTGATGAGACCTATGGCATCAATGTGCAGTTCGAGGAATCCGAGGAGGAGAGCGACAACGACATGTACGGCGAGATTCGCGATGATGATGCCCAGGATGAAGGCGAAGAGGCGCGCATTGATCACACCCTGCATGCAGAGAACGTAAGTTGTGCATATAATCTTGGAATTCCCATTAATAATTCATATTTCCTTCCCCTGCTTTCCCAGCTGGCCAACGAGGAAGCCGCAAATAATGTGAAAAAGGAACGCTCCTTGCATCCTTTGGACATAGATGCCTATTGGTTGCAGCGTTGCCTCAGCAAGTTCTACAAGGATGCCATGGTGTCGCAAAGCAAGGCCGCTGATGTGCTCAAGATCCTGAAAGACGCCGCCGACGATCGTGACTGTGAGAATCAGTTGGTGCTCCTGCTGGGCTACGATTGCTTCGATTTTATCAAGCAGCTGAAGCTCAACCGCCAGATGGTACTGTATTGCACCATGCTGGCCTCTGCTCAAACGGACAGCGAGCGACAAAGGATTCGCGAGAAGATGCGCGGGAATTCCTCGCTGGCCAAGATCCTTCGGCAGTTGGACACAGGAAAGGCGGAGGAGCAGGACGAGGGCGAAGCTCGTGGCAGTAACCGGGGCAAGGGCGATGCCGAAGATGGAGGAACAGCGGCTGCAGGTCAGGTGGCCGGTGTGCGGCAGCTACTCGAGTTGGACGAGATGGCTTTCACTCAGGGATCCCACTTAATGGCCAACAAGCGCTGTCAGCTGCCAGATGGTTCGTACAGGAAGCAGCGCAAGGGCTACGAAGAGGTGCACGTGCCTGCCCTGAAACAGGTGCCCTTTGATGCCAACGAGGAACTTCAGCCAGTGGACAAGCTCCCGAAATACGTACAACCTGTGTTTGAAGGCTTCAAGACACTCAATCGTATTCAAAGTCGTTTGTACAAGGCCGCCTTGGATAGTGATGAGAATATGCTGCTGTGTGCCCCCACTGGAGCTGGTAAAACCAATGTGGCGCTACTCACAATGATGCGGGAGATTGGTAAGCACATCAACGAAGATGGCACCATCAATGCGCAGGACTTCAAGATCATTTACGTGGCTCCCATGAAATCGCTGGTACAGGAAATGGTGGGCAACTTCGGACGACGCCTCGCCTGCTATAATCTGACGGTCTCCGAGCTGACTGGAGATCACCAGCTCACCAGGGAACAGATTGCGGCCACCCAGGTGATTGTATGCACACCGGAAAAGTGGGATATTATCACTCGGAAGGGAGGAGAGCGTACGTTTGTGAGCCTAGTTCGATTGGTAATTATCGATGAGATCCACCTGCTTCACGACGAACGTGGTCCGGTGCTGGAAGCCCTAGTGGCGCGTACCATTAGGAATATTGAGACCACCCAGGAGGAGGTGCGACTGGTGGGCTTATCTGCTACACTTCCAAACTACCAGGATGTCGCCACCTTCCTGCGCGTGAAGCCCGACAAAGGCCTCTTCTACTTTGACAACAGCTATCGGCCGGTGTCCCTGGAGCAGCAGTATATCGGTGTGACGGAGAAGAAGGCCCTGAAGCGCTTCCAGGTGATGAACGAAATTGTTTACGAAAAGACCATGGAGCACGCTGGACGGAATCAGGTGCTGGTTTTCGTGCACTCGCGCAAGGAGACTGGAAAAACGGCGAGGGCTGTGAGGGACATGTGCCTGGAGCAAGATACCCTTGGTAGTTTCCTAAGGGAAGGATCGGCCAGCATGGAAGTGCTGCGCACTGAAGCAGAGCAAGTAAAGAACACGGAGCTAAAGGAGCTGCTGCCCTACGGATTCGCAATTCATCATGCAGGAATGACTCGCGTCGATCGTACTCTGGTCGAGGATCTTTTTGCAGATCGGCACATCCAGGTGCTTGTTTCCACCGCCACGCTGGCTTGGGGTGTGAATCTGCCAGCACACACGGTAATCATCAAGGGAACCCAGGTGTACAATCCGGAAAAAGGTCGCTGGGTGGAGCTGAGTGCTTTGGATGTCCTCCAGATGTTGGGTCGTGCTGGAAGACCGCAGTATGACACCAAGGGTGAGGGTATTCTCATAACCAATCACAGTGAGTTGCAGTTCTATCTCTCCCTGCTCAACCAGCAGTTGCCCATCGAATCGCAATTCATCTCCAAGCTCCCCGACATGCTGAATGCCGAGATCGTGCTGGGGACAGTCCAACATCTACAGGACGCAGTTAACTGGTTGGGCTACACATATTTGTATATCAGGATGCTGAGGAACCCCACCTTGTATGGCGTATCGCACGATGCCATAAAGGCGGATCCCTTGTTAGAGCAGCATCGCGCGGATCTTCTGCACACCGCAGCCTGCTGCTTGGAGAGGAGTGGTCTCGTGAAATACGATCGAAAGACGGGACACTTCCAGGTGACGGATCTCGGACGCATTGCCTCGCACTACTACCTAACCCACGAGACCATGCTGACTTACAACCAGCTGCTGAAGCAAACTCTCAGCGAGATCGAGCTGTTTCGCGTTTTCTCTTTATCCTCGGAATTCCGACACATTTCCGTCAGAGAAGAGGAAAAATTGGAGCTGCAGAAACTAATGGAACGAGTGCCCATTCCGATTAAAGAGTCGATTGAGGAGCATAGTGCCAAGGTTAATGTTCTTCTGCAGGCCTATATCTCGCAATTAAAGCTAGAGGGCTTTGCCTTGATGTCGGACATGGTGTTTATCACTCAATCCGCAGCCCGTTTAATGAGGGCTATCTTCGAGATTGTGCTTACCCGCGGATGGGCTCAATTGGCGGACAAAACGTTGACGCTTTGTAAGATGATCGATAGAAGGATGTGGCAATCGATGACGCCCCTTAGGCAGTTCAAGAAGATGCCCGACGAGATTGCCAAGAAGCTGGAGAAGAAACACTTCCCATGGGGAAGGCTCTACGACTTGGAGCCCCATGAACTGGGTGAGTTGATCCGAGTGCCCAAGCTGGGGAAAACCATCCACAAGTTTGTGCACCAGTTCCCCAAGTTGGAACTTTCCACGCACATTCAACCCATAACAAGAGGAACGCTGAGGGTGGAACTCACCATCACCCCGGATTTCCAATGGGACGAGAAGGTGCACGGGCAGTCAGAAGGTTTCTGGGTGTTGATTGAAGATGTAGACTCGGAACTCATTCTCCATCACGAGTTCTTCTTGCTAAAGCAAAAATATTCCCAGGATGAGCACCAGCTGAAGTTCTTTGTACCCGTTTTTGAACCGTTGCCTCCGCAATACTTCCTCCGAATTGTCTCGGATCGCTGGATAGGAGCAGAGACCCAATTGCCGGTCTCCTTCCGACACTTGATTCTGCCGGAGAAGAATATGCCACCTACGGAGCTGCTAGATCTGCAGCCACTTCCCATTAGTGCACTGCGTCAGCCCAAATTTGAATCGTTCTATTCTCAACGCTTTCCGCAGTTCAATCCCATCCAGACTCAGGTCTTCAATGCGGTATACAACAGCGATGAGAACGTCTTCGTTGGAGCTCCAACTGGATCCGGAAAGATGACCATTGCAGAGTTTGCCATAATGCGGTTGTTCACCACGCAATCGGATGCCCGATGTGTCTATTTGGTTTCGCAAGAGGCTCTGGCCGATCTTGTCTTTGCGGATTGGCATAGCAAGTTTGGTTCATTGGATATAAAAGTGGTTAAATTGACTGGAGAAACGGGAACGGATTTAAAGCTGATAGCCAAGGGTCAGCTGGTCATCACAACTGCGGACAAATGGGATGTGTTGTCGCGCAGATGGAAACAGAGGAAGAACGTGCAACTGGTTAACCTGTTCATTGTGGACGAACTGCAGCTGGTGGGCGGCGAGGATGGGCCTGTGCTGGAGATTGTGTGCTCTAGGATGCGGTACATAAGCTCGCAGATTGAGAAGCAGATCAGAATAGTGGCCCTGTCCGCTTCGCTGACCGATGCCAGGGATGTGGCCCAGTGGCTGGGCTGTAATCCCAATGCTACTTTCAACTTCCATCCAAGTGTGCGACCCATTCCGCTGGAGCTGCACATCCAAGGTTTCAATGTGACTCACAACGCCACCAGGATTGCCACGATGTCAAAGCCAGTTTACAATGCCATCCTCAAGTACAGCGCCCATAAGCCAGTTATTGTTTTCGTCTCGTCCAGAAAGCAGGCCAGGCTGACTGCAATTGATGTACTGACCTACGCCGCCTCGGATTTGCAACCTAATCGATTCTTCCATGCCGAAGAGGAGGATATCAAGCCTTTCCTGGAGAGAATGACGGATAAAACTTTGAAGGAGACTCTCGGCCAAGGAGTGGCGTATCTCCATGAGGGATTATCCGCCTCCGATCATCGCCTTGTAGAACAACTCTTTGACTCTGGCGCTGTGCAAGTTGCTGTTGTCTCCCGGGATCTCTGCTGGGGCATGAGCATATCCGCTCACCTGGTGATAATCATGGATACGCAATTCTACAATGGCAAGAATCATTCGTATGAGGATTATCCCATTACTGAGGTGCTGCAGATGATTGGACGAGCCAATCGCCCCAACGAGGATGCGGATGCCAAGTGTGTGTTGATGTGCCAGAGCAGCAAAAAGGACTTCTTCAAAAAGTTCATCAACGAGCCGCTGCCCATCGAAAGTCATTTGGATCATCGAATGCACGATCACTTTAACGCCGAAGTGGTGACCAAGACGATTGAGAACAAGCAGGATGCCGTGGACTATCTCACCTGGACGTTCCTCTACAGAAGATTGACCCAAAATCCCAATTACTATAATCTGCAGGGTGTCACGCATCGCCATCTTTCCGATCATCTTTCGGAGTTGGTGGAGAATACGCTGAGCGATCTGGAACAGTCAAAGTGTATCAGCGTGGAGGACGATATGGACACTCTTCCACTCAATCTGGGCATGATTGCTGCATACTACTACATTAACTACACAACGATCGGTAAGAAGGAGAAATCTTAATTATAAGCTATTTCTTCATTTCCCTTTTATTTTCTCCCCTTAGAACTCTTCAGTTTGTCGCTCAACAGCAAGACGAAAGTGCGTGGCCTGCTGGAGATTATTTCATCGGCCGCTGAGTACGAGGATGTGGTGGTTCGACATCATGAAGAGCAGGTTTTGCGCACTCTTTCTCAGCGATTGCCTAACAAGCTCACAGGACCCAATGAAACGGCTCCAAAGTAAGCCAGGCCATACACTAATTATAACGGAACAGAATATAACTCAACTTATTTCAGGTTCAATGATCCGCACATCAAGACCAATTTGCTGCTCCAGGCTCATCTTTCGCGATTGCAGTTGGGGCCCGAACTGCAGGGCGACACTGAACAGATACTGAGCAAGGCCATCCGCCTCATTCAGGCCTGTGTGGATGTGCTGAGTTCGAATGGCTGGCTCTCGCCGGCTGTGGCTGCCATGGAGCTGGCCCAGATGGTCACGCAGGCCATGTGGAGCAAGGACTCGTATTTGAAACAGTTGCCACACTTTAGTCCCGAGATTGTCAAGCGGTGCACAGAAAAGGTAAAAATGACGAGATTTCTCAATTCAAAAACATTTCTAATGATGTTTTCTTACGTTTTTAGAAAATCGAAACAGTGTTTGATATCATGGAACTGGAGGATGAGGATCGCACGCGCCTGCTACAGCTCTCTGACTTACAAATGGCCGATGTGGCCCGTTTCTGTAACCGGTATCCCAACATTGAGCTGAACTACGAGGTGGTGGACAAAGATCGCATTAACTCTGGATCAACCGTTAATGTTGTGGTTCAACTTGAGCGAGAGGATGAGGTCACCGGCCCAGTCATTGCACCGTTCTTCCCGCAGAAACGCGAAGAGGGATGGTGGGTTGTCATCGGTGATCCAAAGACCAATTCCCTGCTTTCCATCAAACGGCTTACGCTGCAGCAGAAGGCGAAGGTGAAACTGGACTTTGTTGCCCCCAGTCCGGGCAAACACGACTACACTCTGTACTACATGAGCGATTCCTACTTGGGTTGCGATCAGGAGTACAAGTTTTCCATTGAAGTGGGCGATTTCCAGTCGGAAAGCGAGAGCGAGTCAGATTAGTTATCTTAAGGAACATCCGTTGGGCGTAGTCGCGCAAATAAAAATCAACCATTTTACAATTTAATCCCAAAAATTGTAGCAATCATTTTAAATTGGTTCTAAAAACTTCCGGCGAGAAAAACCAATTGTACAAGGAGCACTGGAAAATTTCTATTATTATTTTTACAACGCCACAAAAAAACGAATTATAAAAAAATATATTGACAAATTACCATAAACTCAATATTAATAATTACTATCGACCAATTGGATCATAAATATTTATTAGCATATTTTAGATATTTGCACATGGGATTGCTGATCAATATATTAACTTCGAGGTATTTTCCGTTTATGAAGCAACTTGCTCTTAACGGCTCACGGAAACAGCTGAACCGTGGCTACTGCCATGGTTAGCTCCTCCATTGGCGAAATTGTTCGCAGAGCTGAAGTTGATGGTCTGCCCATTTGGAAGATGGTACACCTGACTTAGCGACGCACCAGCTGCATTATTAGATCCAAAGGGACTGGAGTTCTGGGACTGAGTGGCCGTGCTGGCCGAGGAGGCTCCGAATGATCCATTAGCGCTCTGCGACTGGAAGCCTTGAGCCTGTCCAATAGCCGCCGAGGAACCTGAGTTCAGTCCATTGTTGTAGTTGCTGTTGGCAGCTCCGTTCGATGCGGCCTGCTCCTGGTTGTAGCCATTGGGTCCGAGTGGTCCCAGCGGATTTAACTGAACATTGGCGTTGGCATTGCCGCCATTTGGTCCGGCTCCAACATCAACGCCCGCTTTGGTTCCTCCAGATCCGGCCGATGTTCCAGCCTGGACATTTGAACCCAGCCCCTGATTTCCACCGAATCCTTGATTACCGCCAAATCCTTGATTACCGCCGAATCCTTGATTTCCGCCGAATCCTTGATTTCCGCCGAATCCTTGATTGCCGCCGAAACCACCTCCAAACCCGGGATTTCCACCGAATCCAGGGTTTCCAGCATATTGATTTCCAAACTGACGACCAAACTGACGCTTCACACGCTTGTGGGTGATTCCGGAACTAAGATCCATAATCGAACGGACGCGACGCACTTGTGGATTAGACTTCGGCTTGATGTACAAGGCGGATTCCACTACAACTTCCTCAATTAGAGCGCCCTTCGATGCTGTAAAATGATGAAGATCCAATGCCATAATTAATATGTATGTATCACTTGACTTAGTAAACAACAATTTTATTAAACATTAAAATGTTGAATGGAAGAATGGAGCTGTAACAAATTTAGGCCTTCAGTTCGTCAGTTATATTACTAATTCAATTTGTTCAATACAGAATGTAAGTTACACATCGTCCTTCCCCCCGTCAAAAATTGAAGCCTTTCAATAAAAACATAAGTATTTGGTATGAGCAAAATAAAATAATAATAATAAAGTAATAATTCATTTAAAATTTCGACTAAAAATTGAATAATACAAATGTAGGATCATGCGCGGATCCACGGGGGGTGATATATCACCCCCACTCGTGTGAAAAATGAAAGGAATTTTAGTATTCAAAAAGTATGCAACAAAAAAATTGTTCTGATATCACCCCCCACAACCAAATCCTAGATCCGCCACTGTGTAAAATGTATATGTACATATTTATTTCAAAAAAACCAATTTGCTATTCTTTTATAGGTACATATAATTTTACTTATATTTTCGGAATTCGTTTTCTTCCACAAAGAATTCGAAATTTTAAATTAAAGTGAAGAACAAAAATAGGATTTTATTTAACCCAATAAAATTTACTATTTTAACGCAATTGCAGACAGCCACTTACGCAAATCATCCTCCCCGGTCTGGACCTGCTTCTCGTTTCGCTGTCTCAGTTGGGGAAACCCCGACACAGCCCCAGCCCCCAAACAGATGAGGGCTACAATTAGCACCGGAACTGACAGATTCATTTCGGAGTCTTCGATTAATTCTCTTTTGGGGATCGCAGCTGGACACGTCCGCTAGCTAGGCCGCTTCACGATCAACTGTTGGTTGTATCTCAGCCTTTCCGATCGATCGGCCGACCAACTCTCACTTTTCAATCGCCACGGGGGGCCATCCCCTTTGTCCGATGGCGCTAATTGCTTCTATCAATATTCAAGATGTTTCGGCAAATAGGAAAAAAATAAGACAAAAACTGGCTTGTATAATCAAACGATTTTTGGCACATGTAACAGATGCAAACATTTAATAATTTTGTATTATGTAGGAAAAAAACAAAACGGGTATACAAAAGCCGAAACCGGTTAGCATCTAAAGCTCGTGGAGGAACTAGTTTGGTTTTCTTTTGTTTATTTTTTAGCTTGGCGGTGCCTGGTTTTTGTTGCTTTTCGATTTCCTTTTCGGGAAACAGATGTTGCCCAGAACTTTTACGGATCCCAAGAGCGGAGGCGGTGAGATCTGTGTTGGTGTCTGTGAGCGGAGGGCATCCCAGTGAACTTCTGTTTGAGATTTGATTTTTTTTGCCCCCTCAGCTGATAAGAGGCTGGACCCAATAGTTTCAAACATTTTTATTCATTTTTCTAGTCTAGAAGTTAGGAAAAACGTTTATAGCTTTCAGAGATGTTAGACTTCTCAAGCAGATCATGTCGTAAAGGGACACTATAGGTGGTTTGCAATCAGGAAAACCTCTTTCTACATATAAATATATGGCCTTTCTATACACATTGAAAGCAAATATTTGTATGATATAAGTAAGTTAAATACATTTTTTATTACTTGTTCCACATTTATTCTAAAAGTATTGACAAATATTTCAGAATTTGGAGAATTGAAACACGAATTAAGACACTCACAGCTTCCTTCCATCAAAATGAGACTCAAGTGAACGATAACAAAGGGACATTTGTTGAGATCGCTTAATCAAACATATAATATTGGGTATGCGACTTTTAATGGAATATGCGAAATTGTTTACGAACTAAATGGAAAATAAAACAATGATGCGAAATAAATGTATAATTTTTTGTACAACTTGAAAGTCGTCATGAGGCGCTTGAATGGTTCGTTTTGCGAGCTTTTCCTTATACTATTGCTTTTAATTCTTAGACTTAAGTTAAGGAATCAACAAAACTGAGCACTGTTCGAGATAGTTAGCAGTTAACCTAGGATAAGTTGTTAAGCAGCGTCTGGGTGCTTACTCGATGCCATGGGCGAAGATCATTACCAGGCCTGGATCGATCATGACGTCCTCAGTCATGTGAAGGTTATCGCAGCTCAAAACGAGCACAGCTTGCTTGCCTGCGGAATGGTCAGTATATAAATTCAGCCAGTTTATTTCAGGATTTATCCTAGTTACCTGGAATGCGTCGACACACGTAGTTGTCGTAGATTCTACGGTTGGTCTGTCGCGTCTCCAGCGAACTGAGTCCGCGGGGCCAACGTCGCTCGTGGCAGAACTCCATAAGACTATCCAGGATGTGTGGCGGACAACCCGACTCGGACAGAGCGCGCTTGATCATGAGCTGCAGTGCATCGTCGGGCGTAGAGATCATTCCCCCCCAGCGCGTGACCCTGGCCCGTGGCAGTGTACTGCTCCAGCGGATCACCTCGTCGCGCTCCATCTGGTCGGCTATGGCCCGCATCGCAGGATTGGAGACGCGCATGGCACGCATAAAGTCCTTGAATAGCTGCAGTTCCCGCTTCAGTTCGTTGATGGTTAGCTGCTGGTCGGTTAGCTCAGACTTGAGCTCGCCCATCTTCTCCGTCTGCTTAACGATTAAAGTGCGGAGCTCTCGGACGCAGTTGTGATCCTTTAGCTCGTCCTTGGGTATGTCGAAGCCGCAGCCCTTCTCGCAGGGAAACGGACGCTTCGGATTGTGGATGCACTCCTCCAGATGGGAGTTGTAGGCATCCAGCTTTAGGACAGCCGTGCACCCGTAGGGCGCATTGTCACAGGTAATTGAAAGTCTGGGTGGTAGGAGTGAAAGATAAGTTATCGCTGGGGTTCAGGAGGAGGAGGCGTTGGGTGGTATTCTCACCTGGACAGTAGGTTGCGCAATATGCGAGGCACTGCGCGCAGATTGGCGGTCGTAAGGGCGTTGCGATCCACTGGACAAGTGGGCTGGCGGGTTAGCCACTCATTAATGCATCCGCGACAGAAGGCGTGCTCACACATCACGGCCTAAATCGGTAAATATATCAAATATATATATGTGTAATTGGGTACATCTGTGTACTTTGCACGGGACTGCAAACAAAACAAACCTGCAGCGGATCCTCCAGCACTCCCGAGCAGATGGGACAGGTGAGCTCCTCGTCCACTTCCCCCTGAAAGCGATTCACATCGTAGCCCATCTTAGGTTCTCAGTTCGCTGGCCATCCGCATAAATAAACAATTTATTTATAAATCTTTTCTGCAGATTGCAAAATCGCTGCGCTTGTTTCGGTTGTGTTGTGCTTCACAACACTGAGTAGTGTTGGGCAGCAGTTGTGGAACGTCAGCTATACTCCGTCAGATCTGGCTTTTTTTTTAAACAGAAAAAAATAAATTTTGATATTTCTTGTTAGTATCCCGGTGTCTTATGTTTTGGGACAGTTAACTAAGAAAAAGTTTTAAACTGAAACATTTTGAAAAGTTAAAAAATGTTTAAAATGTGCTTGTTCTGAAACTATTGAGTTTATTCACTTATTGATTCATAGTAAGATATTCTCCATTTCTAGCCTGCAAAGGAAGGTATTATTAAAAAACAATGGGTTCAACATTTTTAATAGCTTCAAAAAATTGTCCTTAAAAATCGCCTAATAGTATATCCTCCCTTAAGGGCCACGTCACCATAAGCCTCTGCAGTGACTAAGTAAAAGAAAACATTATTATAATAGGTAAAAATATCAATTTATTTAACAGTCTGGACGTGCCACTATTTGGTATATAACTATGAAATTCGTCGAATCGGGAGACCAATGGATATGGACAACCATTCATAAGCTAACACAAACCAGGTTAACGAAAACATTTAACGCGCACTTATTCAAATACCCCTCGTGTCCCACACCCTCATAAGCAGTGATCCTGTACTATATCTCGTTCCGATCCTTCCAGCCATACTTCTGGCGCTGCTGCTGTCTCTCCCTGCTGTTGCTTTGTTTGTTGCCATTGTAGGAGGATCCCTTGGCAGGAGCACAATAGCAGGACCTTTGCTGCGAGTCTAAATAGGACCTGCATCCCAGAGTCAGGGTGCCGGTGAACAGCATCTTTGCAGCCGCTTTGCAGCCCTTCACCATAAGATCGCTGGCTATGGACTTCTCATAGCTATCACAGTGTTTGTATAGGCATCTCTTAAAATCCAGGTCGCACAACTCCTTATCGCTATTGCAGGTGTCGTAGCAGATATCGTGGTCGTTGCAACAGGTCTCCATCTCCTTGGCCGGCAGATAGTCCGTACTGATCCGCAGGCCCAGGGATCCACAGCCATCGGCGGTTGGGGTATAGAACTTATTCTGAACCGCTCGAGGGGCTGCAAGGAAAGCACAAGATATGAATGCCGGGCAATTTACATAATTCGATTTGCGTCACACACCTGGTCCTCCGATATCCGGAGCGGGGCATTGGTAAACGCAATTCTCGTCCACAGCCGCATCGAAAACCTCATGAACCGTGCGAAATTTGCGCACCAGAACGATCATGTTCTTGAACACGTCACCAAATATTGCCTCGGCCGCTATAATGGCATCCCTTAGCTATAATGGTATCCGGGCAGAAGGGAAGATACAGGAATTTAGATACCATCTTTTACAGATGTCTAGAAAAATGTGTCTTACATGAACTATTGTGCTGGATCCGTATCCGGAGTATGCGTATGTCAGGAAAGTGAGGAGGTATATGGCCACCTTCATCCAGGAGAACTGCATGTTTGCTTTGTTTTACTTTCTTCCCGTTTAAAAAAGGTGAGATATTCTAATATAATAAACTATCCTAAAGATATTAGAGGTGGAGATACACCGATGTTGGCATCAAAACATCGATAACATATTTTAATTTATTTATACCCCATTAATAAACCATAGTTTTGTAAATATAATTAAGAGTGTACGATCTTAATAATTTATGGAAATATTTGTTTTAAACGAATTATTTTGGAAATATATGATTTTCAAACAGTGGCGCCATCTGGTACCTTGGAAGTCTGGCAACGTCATGTACAAAGTAATCGAATAATCGGGAGGGAAAATTCAAAAATTGTTAGTGAGAAATATATTTTATTGTCCAATGGAAGTTGGACATATTTTGGACCGCATTTTAATAGTTTACAGAATTGGTACATGCGCTTTTACCAAATTAGGCCTCGGATTCTATTCCTGCTGTAAGCAAAGTGAGTTCCAGGATGGATATTATGTATTTAAGGTGCCAAGTAAATTTAAATAATTTTGACTGACAGACTGGCTTGACCATGACAAGGCTTCCGGTCTGCGGACAGGACTTGTCTCGGCGTCTTCGCCCACTAAAGGAGGTGAGTGCACAATGTCCTTGCCCTTGACAACACAGGACTGCAGCAGCCGCAGTGGAAAAAAACTGCAAACAGAAATTAAACTCAAAGCATGCTGACATCTCGTGCCTGCCTTCGCTTAATTATAACATCAAATTGAAATGCACACGGCAATTGTGTGTGCGCCACCTGAAATGTGACTCTGGCACGCAGGCGTCACCTGTACGAACGTACATTCGTTTGCACCTGACCTTGTTGGCCTTTATTACAACTGCCTACAAAATCAACATACATAAACATGCAAACGCAACACCCGAAAAACCGTTAAAGAGGCGCTCTCGCTGTTTGCCTACACTGCACAGTGGTTCGGCTTGTATGGAGCTGCGGTCAAAAATACTTCTGGTGGTGATATCGCTATGAAAATTTCCCCAAAATTATAAAAAAATATTATAAATATATGTTATGAAAATTGTCCACATCGTACGTCTTATAATACAAATTTAGTATGACATTTTCTTTATTTTTAAAGATATGTTATCTAAACTCCCAGACTGTAAGTTTTGTGTAGTTTTACATATGCTGATCAAATTTTATTCAAATCGGACAACTAAATCCTATAGCTGCCATAGGAAAGATCAATTGTTTTGTACGAATACGCTCTTATAAGAAAGAACTATCAAATTAAAGGCAAGGAAATAAACAAAAAAAAATATAATTTATTAGAAATTCAATATTTAGTGTTGGAAAAATATTCACAATCTCGAAATACAAGGAAAAAGTAGCGGATAGTTTTCCAGAAAAATCTACAATAGTATGCCAAGAAGAAGCTTGGGCATTTTAGAGGCAAACTGCGTAAATATAGTTTAAATATTTTCGGATCGGTTTTTGGATTTTTGGTATCTGACGGAACCACTGTGCACTGACCAGAGGGCTCGTAAATACACAAAACATATTTCCCAGATTCTTCAGCTTTCCCGCTGCCGCAATGTCTACTGAAAACAAACAAAGCACTGGTGGAAAAACAGTCCCACTATTAAATCTGGCATTAGCTTATTGATTCAAAATAGTTGCTTTTGGTTATGCCCTCTTTAAACCACATAAAATATTTGTTTTAAAGTTATATAAGAAAGCTATTTTTTTAACTTTAATGTTTAACAGAAATGTAACTAAGTGGTTGTCATGGCTTGTTATTGCACAAATAGAAATGCCTACTAAAAACTAAAAAAACTTATGAAAAACAAACAAAAAGGTAATAAACATACACTGCTGGATTTAAGATGATTATATGTTATTTAAATTGAGCATCTCTTATATAAAAACTAAGTAAAATGATCTATATTTATGGGTAGCGACATATACAATATCAATATTTTAAAATTTCCTGCTTACAAAGTGTCTACTGGAAAAACCAACACTCAGGGAAAACCCTAAATGCTTATAAAAGGTTCTGCTTTGGTGCCGTTTGTTAAAATCACGTTACTTAAATTCAGGTATAAACTTCTTGTTGCAAGATATTTTTACGACCTTATTCCCAATAATCAGGTATAATCGGGGTGTCTGAGAAACCACTTCTTCAAACCAATTCTATATTGCTTTTCGGTTGGATTATATGTACAATACATTATTGAAATATATTTATGGTTCACCCCAAAATGTAATATCTGGACAGTCTATGGAAAAAATATTACCCATACCATTTTTGATCAGAATTAAAATAAATATTTATAGAATTGATATAAAATAACTATTTTTATAATAATTTTATCTTTTAGCTGTAATATCGTCGTATTATATAGGGTTTGTTTATGTAAAGACTCTCAGTTCCGTGTTGCTGTTGTCAATTAGTCAGGCACACTATTTTGGCCGCCCTACCGCCGACGCTGATTACCGACCGCCAGCGCTATCCTGTGGCGATGATCCTGCTGCCGCCAAACCGTTTAGGCCCTCAAATGGAACAACACTCGAGACACTTGGCCAAAACCAAACAGCCGAACACACACATGGAGAGCAAACACAAACACATCCGACAATGACTATCCGAGCATCCCAAAGCCATCTCCCCTTGGCCATTATCATCATCGTCGTCATCATCATTGGCCGCTGCCCCGCCCCCTCCGTCTGTGCCGCCCCTTTTCCGAACCACCACGACTGCGGCGTCGACGTCGAGAGCTGTGGCAAGCGATTCGCAGATTTTACGTTTCAGTTTCGTGCAAAACGTGGAAGCGGCTGGTCAACCCAAGAAAAACACAACAGAACACAAAATCAGCTAAAGAAAATTGGAAAACTCGGCATTGGTCTAGAGGTTTTTCGGACAAAAAAACAGAAAAATATTCAAATTGCTCGAACGTTAGTTTTGATTAATTACGGTTAGTTGCAGTAGTCTGCATTGTGCTGGCTAAACGGAGACTAACGAAAAACAAAGAAAAGCTGCAAGTTGCGCTGCAAAAAACCGGATATTCTAGATCTCTCGGATCTCACGATCCCAGCATATAAACAAAACAAACAAAACAAAGCGGCACTTTTTTGCAAACAAAAAATCAAGCGAAATAAACGTAAGAAAAACCCACGAAAAAAGTGACACAAATAAAGCAAAGCGCGATCGGAGTGTCCAGTCGATCTGGTACCTATAATACCTATACCCCATATAATACCTATATACCTATAGCCCCCTGAGAAACGCTGAGTGTTGAGTTTATTTCTGTTTCTGTGTCGGCATCAGCGGTTTTCGCTTTTTTGTTATTATTGCTGGCCAAAAACGAAGGAAAAATCGACGGCTAGTCGTGGAAAATCGTGCGCTCTTAAAGTAACATATTTATTTTTACAAATTTCGCAAGCGTTCAAATTTTGCTCCAGCAAAAAATCAGAACTCAGAAACCAGACAATCGCAACCAGAACAACAACAATAAATAGATCGGCGCGATCGTTAGAAAAACCAAAACAGCGGCAACAACGGCCGGCAACTTTGGCTCTTAAAATTTAGTTTGGTGAGTAATCGTTGGTAGTGTAAAAAGCAGCAGCCAGCAAGCAGCAACAAATCATAAATGCTTGCTTTCCAAAATAGAAACAAAAAGTGGGGATAAATTCGTTTTGATGATTAAGCTCTGAGTACGATAATTAGGCGAGCCGATTTAATTAGTGCAATTAGCTAATTGCACTTCACATAGAGAGGTAAATCTTAATATTTGGAGTGGAAAAGATATAAAAAAATTGTCGGTAGTTAATGTGTTCATTTTTCGCTGTGTCTTATTTCCGAGATCTTGGTAATGGAGTGATTAAACATCATGGGATTCGTAGTGTTGTGAAATGATAATCTTTTTGACCCTTTTCTTAAAGTCTTTAAATCTTAAAATGTAAATAACAATGTATTTTTAATAAGACAAAAATTATCAAATATTTTTTTAATTTGTTAATTGATGTGCTCTTCTTTTAATTAATTAACTTACATTAATTCACAGATTTAAATGAATTTATCTATTTATTATAATGCCTTATACAATGCTTTAAAAATTCTAAAACGCTTATAAATCATTAGATTCCTGTGTCAAAAATTGTAAATATTTAAAATATTCAAAATATCTCTTGCTTTATATATTTTAAAACACACAATAATCACTCCTAAATACATATTATAAGTCCAATAAAGTAGTTTGGTTACTTTTTTCGCGCTCTCGGAATTTAGAAATTATTTCCATTCAATTGACCCCATTTAAATAGTCTTTCTTCATGTTTCGCTTCAATAACTCTCGCCGAACTCAGCCAAGGACTTTCAAAATCTATTCCTCAACTTCCTCATTCGCATAAAAGTTTCATATATTTGTATAGCCAAATACAGTAAGTGAGGAACTAGCACAAGGACAACGGAAATATTTGCTCTATAAAAACAAATCCAAGACCATAAATCTGTTTCGCCCTTAAGCGAGTTCGAGAAACCCTCCCAGAAAAAATACTCGTATTAAAACCACCAAAGAAACAAAGCGTGTTGTTGGCTTTTATACGTATTTATGTTATGATTACATTTAGCCGGCATTATTTTTGACGATTATTACCATTTGGGGTTTATTGCCCAAAAGCAAAGAGGGAGTGGGTGAAAATCTTTATTTTGTCAACCGAAAATGGCCAATGAATTTTCGTTTTTGTAACCCCCCATCATTTATTCAAACGTATGCACTTATTCACATAATTACATATCCTGACGGACGAGAAATATTAATAATGCCAACGCCTACAGCAAATTCTCTTTAGCTGTTTGGAAATTTCGAAAATACACCGATGACGATGATATTAATATGAGACGCTTTCTTTCTTTTTATAAACTCGTGCATATATTTTTAAACAAATGGCCTCACGTTGCTTTTAATTAATTAATAACATAATTTATACCTTGGGTAGCCCAACGAATTAATAAATGTTGCAAACATTGCACGTAAATTTAATTTCCCGAATCAGAGGTCAAGTGGCCTGCAGTCACAAAATGAAGCAATCTCTCCTTTGGTCCGTTTATTGAAACATATTTGCTAATATTCTGAATAAATCAACGTGTCTTTATGCAAGGTGAGCTAAGACCCATGGGATGAGTTTCATAATTTTTCACAGGAAATCTTCTTGAACAAGAAAATGCTTCGAAATAAGTTATATGACTTTTAGACATAAATTAGGCCTGAGTAAAATATTAAAAATTTTATTAAAGGGGAACTTTGAATGAGATGAAAAGAAACTTAAAACATGTTAACTTGTATACCCGTTACTCGTAGAGTAAAAGGGTATATTGTATTCGTGCAAAAGTATGTAACAGCTAGAAGGAAGCGTTTCCGACCCCATAAGGTATATATATTCTTGATCAGCCGAGTCGATCTAGCCATGTCCGTCTGTCCGTCTGTCTGGCCGTCTATCTGTCTGTCTGTCTGTCTGGATGAACGCTGAGATCTCGAAAACTATAAAAGCTAGAAGATTGGCATTTTGCGATTTACGATTTTAAAAATTTAAATATTTCGAAAAAGTAAAAATGCAGTTTTATTGTGTTTATCAATACCTATCGAAATGTAGAAGAAATTTTTCAAATCGGACCATTCGTTAAAAAGTTATGCGTGATCAAAGTTTATATGTCCATCTCCCTCGCACTCCCTTTACCTGAGTAACGGGTATCTGATAGTCGGGGCACCCGACTATAACGTTCTTTCTTGTTTTTAAGATAGTGTAGTGCCTCTTAAAAATTTTAACTTTTTCCATTTTATATCTTGCATTAGTAAAATTATCTTACAGTTAACAAAGTTCCTTATAAAATGTTGCATACAAGAAAACCAATATTTTTGTAGACGTTTAAAGTTAAGTAAATATTTTAAAACTTTTGTTGACCCTTAGAATATAAGATTTGGAAATCCTCCTAATGGTCATACAGAATTGGATTTCCTCGATCTTTCGCAAGCTTGCCTTCATTAACCTGATCTTTCCACCTTATCTCGTAGGCACTAGTTCTTGTGCTTAACTTTTGTATAAAGTATATAGTATACACTTTTTATTGCGTTTTCCATTCACGAAAAGTGGAAGCGGCAACAAGAGCAGAAAAAGAGTGCTAGCCACCGGAAGATTAGGCAACAATTTAACATTTGGCTGGCTGGCTGGCAACGACGACCCCAATTTCCATTTCCATTTTCAAATTTGGCAGCCGCCAAGGTGAATGGGGCTGCTCTTCAGAGTGAGTGTGAGTGGATATACATATATCTGTAGGACCCGCCGATCGAGATCGGTTGTTTGTGTTCCTTGGTTCTTGCTGCTTGGCTAATTTACAGCCCGACTGATTGTCTACAATAATTTTTGAGAAATTATTCTCAAAACAATCCATGCACTTTGCCTTAGACAACTTTAATTTATATTTCCGCACTTTTAATGCGTTGGCGTTTCATTTTCATATTTTCCCACCGAAAAAAGTGCAAAAATTTTGAACTCGTACGTAAATTATCTTGAGTGACAGCCGTTCATAAAATTAATGTGTGTGTAATAATAATAAAAAAAAAACAAAACAAAACAAAAGCTAAAGAAAATATTCCAAGAAAACGTTGGATGGTATTTTTCGTAAATATCAAAACGTTCTACTACGACAAGGTTTACTACAATAAAACAATATAGATATGCATATACGTAGGTATATTTAATTTTTCTTGAGGCGTATTTAAACAAAATTACGTAAATCCATGTTTATCAGGGGTTCCTCTTCCATTAGAGCGTGAGGCGTGTCAATTGCAATAAAGGGTAGACATTGGTTACGTGGATAAGATATTTCTGTTCGTGTGTAAGAACTGCCAATCGACTGCGAAATTAAACGAGATGATACCAAGCTAACAAATGGAAGGGATAGAAAATGCATTAATAAAACTGGTTTCCCTACTAACACTATTTTGTAGTGATTAATAATATGATGTACAGTTCTTATAAAGTACTTGCTCATTTTCTAAAGTTTCTAAAAATGGCTTTGGATTTTCTGAAAATCTAACTAATTGTAGGATTTCTATTTAATCGCAATGAACAAATAATGAATAACTCAATTGTTGCAGGCAAAATCGTAAATATTTTTAATATTCAAGAACATTCGACTACCATCTAGAATCGTGGGTGAAGAACTAGATGTACGTTCTCTTCTAAGTATTTGTTTTTGTGCCTTATATTTTTTCATTTAAAAAATATGCCCTTTCACCGAAAATTTTAATAAACCCTTCCGATGTTCCCCAGTCAATTGCCATGCCTGACTAATCTATTGTCATCTCCTTGGCCTTCGAGCAGCAAAAAGCTGTAGTTAATGATGCGCATCAATCCGTCGAATCAATTGAATGCTCTTCTATGGACCGACTGGCCTAGATTGCTCCAGCGCCCGCTTAAACAATAAAAGCCACTCAGGCCAGCCAAGAATATACGGACAGAAGCGCCATATAGACGGATATTGATTTTATAGTCGCATGCATCCATCTCGATTTTGCATTTCGGGTGGACCGACCTCAATACCTCTTTATCGCCTTTATTATTTCTTGAGTTAAATGCATCTGTGCATTAAGGCGAACCTCGGGAAATTGCCTTTGTGTCTGGGGACTCTGGGCTTTCCTTTTGTTGGCAAGCAGGCAGGCATCAAATTGAATCAAGACTGCAGTCATTGTTATTAATAATATTAGTATGTGATATTAGCTGGACTGCAGCCTCCTTTGTGTCGGCGGTGAAAACCCTTTGGCATACGAACTCAATTTTCCTAGGCTGTCACTTTACAATGCCTTTTGTCCGGACCCCTGTCTGTCTGTTGTGTGTGTTGATAAGACCCGGGACAGACACTTGTTGCTGGATGCATCGGGCCACATACATATAGTACATCTGACCGGCGGCCATTTCATTTCACTTTCAATTTACGAACACTACAATGGCACGACCGGGCCTAAAAACAAAGCCATCAGCACTATCCTCGGCTGGTTAATTAAACGACCATGGTCTGGCAATGGGAGCGGATTGGACTGGATTGTGGGATTCGGCGTATAAACACACCCCAAGGCAATTTGAAAGAACAATGGAGGCGGCATTTAACTGAGAGCACTGGGCCTTTAATGGATATGTGAACTGAGCTTAAAGAACGGGAAGTAAATGGAAAGAATGCAATTTTATAGTAGCCATTATAATTACGATAGTTGCTTCCTTAAATGTTTTGGGTCACAGCATAGACAAAGATTTCTATAGTCGCATTTTAAAGAATTTTTTAAATTTTATTATTTTTACACCTTAAATTTATATTTTTACACCTGTTACTCGTAGAGTAAAAGGGTATATTATATTCTTGCAAAAGTATCTAACAGCTAGAAGGAAGAGTTTCCGACCCCATAAAGTATATATATAATCTTGATCAGGATCACTAGCCGAGTCGATCTAGCCATGTCCGTCTGTGCGTCTGTATGAACGCTGAGATCTCGGAAACTACAAAACCTACAAATCGGACCATTCATTAAAAAGTTATGCGCAATCAAAATTTTACATCTCCATCTCCCTCGCACTGCTAGCGGAGTGACGGGTATCAGATAGTCGGGACACCCACCCGACTATAGCGTTCTCTCTTGTTAATATTAAATAGGAACAAAATAGTTACTTTAATACAAAAATAATTTGCAAAAAAAATTAGGAGGACTTTTCTATAAAAGTACTCTTTTTATTAGAGATTAATTTAATTTGTAATAATTTTTAACAACTTAATACATAATGTTGAAATTGTTGTTTAAAATATTATACTAAAGAAAAACGTTACTGGTTTGTAATTACAGCAAGAGTAACCCTTTTTATTATTCCCTGGGCTGCTTTAATCAATCACGCTGGCTGTTTGCTTTGTTATCCAAATATAACCAGACAATTAATTTCCATTCCATTCGATTGCAGGGAAATCGACAGGAGGAAAAGGGGTGACAGGAACTCCGGCAAGGACATTCGGGGAAGCGCAGGCGAGGATTGCGAGAGAGATGTCCACGGCGACTTGTGCCCGCTTTTGCACGCCTTTGACATCCGGCCCGGCAGGATCCACATCAAAATTGACAACCGGAAACGGAAGCGGCAGCACCATGACGTCATCGTACAAGAAGAAAATTCCATCAAACAGCAGCAGCACAACAACAGCAAATGACAGCAGCAGCAACAACACAGAGACAACATTCACATTCAAATTGGGCCGCTCGAACGGCAGGAGCAGCAGCAACGTGGCCTCCAGTGAGTCATCCGATCCGCTGGAGTCCGATTACAGCGAGGAGGATCCGGAGCAGGAGCAACAAGGGCCGGATCCGGCGACCAATAGTCGGAGCAGCAGCACCACCACCACCACCAGTTCCGCTGACCATGACAATGACGTCGACGAGGAGGATGAGGAGGACGACGAGGACGAGGAGGTGGGCAACGGGCGGGACGCGGACGATGCCACCCACGATTCCAGCGAGAGCATCGAGGAGGACGATGGCAATGAGACCGATGACGAGGAGGACGACGACGAGTCCGAGGAGAGCAGCAGTGTCCAGACCGCGAAGGGAGTGCGCAAATACCACTTGGACGACTACCAGATAATCAAAACAGTGGGTAAGTCGGATGCTGTTTACACTGCCCCACGGGGCGTATGATTGATGTTAAGGTCCCACGCCTTTCAACCTTCAACTTGTCGCGCTAGTGTAGATAATCTACTATTTGTATTCGATCGATTTTCGATTGTTTGTTAGTTTTCCCGGAATACTGTTTAGACTGATGCCTTCAAAAGTGTTTCGCTTCTAGGTCAGTCCAAAAGTCAAGCTTGATGAGGTCATTTCGGGAATTTATGGAGGTTATCTTTACCCTAAATGCTCAATATGTGATAATGATTGGTCTGCAAAATATACAAAAATAAATACTAAACGTAATAAATTAAATACAATTGCGTTTGGAATTTATCATTAAAATGCCTCATTAAACCTTAAAAAAAGAATCGGAACTTGAATTCATAAATCATACAATTTATCCTCTCAGTTTCCTTATTATTTTTTAAAGCAATGAGCAATGAAAAAAGAATCGGAACTTGAATTCATAAATCATACAAATTATCCACTCAGTTTCCTTATTATTTTTTAAAGCAATGAACGTTTAAAAAATAAAGCAGAAAAATTAAAGAATTTCTGATATAATAAATTTGAAACACTTTCATTTTTGTAAAATAAATAAGATCAAACTGGCACACCCCCGCACACATTTCCAATCTTTCTTTACTTTGATTACCTATTCAATTTAATTAAAAGAGTTTTCTCACCTGTTCAATCAATTCGTTTTCATCTCCAGTTGTTTCATCTGGAAAATGAAGAAAAGTATTCAAATACCATCGACTCACTTTTTCTCAGCTTTTTGTTTGCTATTCTTTGATTTCGCTCAACGATATAATTTCAAATATTTATTACCTCATTTTGAAGCACCTCGGTATGTGTGAGCTCCCTACAGCTCAGCGTTGGCAACAGTTTTCTATTGCTTTTTATTGGCTTTATGCATAAATAAATTCTTATTGATTACGCAAATTGAATGGGCCAGGGAAGAAAGACTAGATGCTCGTATTATGATTATTATGAGCTTTTCGCACCACAGCGGGCCGGGCAATTGTTTTCATTGCTCCACAGCGATCTGGATTGCGTAAAATTTCATTTAGGCAATACTTAAAGTGTAGTCCGCTTACGTACGGGTATTTATTCTTGGACTCTGCTTAGGATCATCAATGGGTCTTACGTACTCTCATAGACGCTCGACCAATTAATGCCCATAATATTTTGATTTGTTTTCCCATTTTGACGTCTTCGGTGTGAGCAAAGCAGCCGATTTTAGTAGCGAACTAAATTTAGTATACAATTCAAACACTCATTAAGCCTTGTGGCATAAATATTTACTTGAGGTTGAGGCAAGTTCAGAGCATTTTCCAGATTCATTACCACAACATTTGCTTTACTACACGTGTGATCAATTTGGTCTTTCTTTTTGCTATCAAAATCATTTAAAAACATTTGTGCACCGATCGTTTGGGCTCCAAACGTTTCGAGCCAACTCAAACAATCGCGGAAATATTGTGGGAGTAAATAATGGCTTTTCTTTAGACTACAATTACCTTCTAAATCGTTTTATGTTCTTGTTTTTTTTTTTCATTTCAACAGATTAATTACAGCTACAAATATGTTTCATGAAACCATTGTGGGAGTTGAAATTGCTTCTAGGAATATTTTAATTTATTTTGGCAAGCGTTTTTTGATTGTTTCTAAGCAATTAATTTGAATGGAGTCGATTTGTATTTTGCACATAAGATTATTTTGTAAATTTGTTGTAGGAATTAAGAGGGATCTTAGATAAATTTATGAGAATTAAGTGGAAGAACTCATAATTTTGTAACTATTTTCTAAAGAAACAATTTAAAATAAAATTTCACCCATTTTGTTTCTATAAAATTAAAACTATTATTTTTGGTAGGTATGTGAGATAATGATATTCAGATAGTTTCGATCAAACTCGTCTTCTTGGAGAACGATTTATCGTGCTCACCTTATAGATCTTGCCCTATGTCAAGCGGAGGATGTGCCATAGCCTTTCCGGTTTTCGGCCATTGTTTAAAATTCCTCATTCAACACCTCTTCCGCAGTATGAGTAAATTCGCTGAGCTGCTTTCCGTATTTGCTTTCGACAATCAGCGGTGCTCATACCGAGTTTAGCGAACACCACACGCCGTATGAGTAATCTAGCATGGATTTCAAACAATTGCCAGAACATCGCACTGGCCTAAAGGTATTGAGTGCGATTTTCGAGAGAAATCCGTAAAAAGTAAATAATCCAGAGCGGATATCATGCCATGCACACGCATGGTATCCCAAATGAAAATGGGAAAATGGGCTGGTGGAGAATGAATGCCTGTGAGTCACGCTTCTATTAGGGCATACGGATAATCAGCCGGGCTATTTTACACCCTCCCCTTCGATAATAACAATAACAGGCGATGGATAGGAGATGCGGCTACGGGCAAGCTAGCATCATCACCGTAATTGCGGAAAAGCCAGTGGATGCTGAAAACAATATGGCGAGAAAATATGAAGAAACCCGCACTGAACCGAAACGAAAACATTGCCAACTCTGAACATATGCCCCTCAAGACTTACTATAAATATTGATAGTTCATTTGGCTGGTAGATTTCGAGATCCCATTGATTAACCAGCGACCTCAGGTCTCCTTCGAATGCTTAAAAACAAAAAACGGGGATTTTCCTGGGAGAACATTTCGCAAGAAATGTTTTTAAATTTCCCAAAACAACAGAAGAACTGTTGTTTTGCTTTGGGGAAACAAACAAAACATGTTTTTATTTGTGCACGTTCTGGCTGCATGTGATGCGATGGATCAACAATCAGAAAATGCCATTAGCTTTGGCCTTAAACCTGTCAATTCAGCCGTTGAGTTGCAATTAACACCGCAGTGGAATGGACTTTGGTTGTAACTCGAAAAGGAAATGTTCGCCTCGGGAAACTGGATTGAGGTCTGTGCCTGTCTCAGCAAGAGTTTTATTTGAGTGAAAGTCCATGGTCTGGTCTTATCATTGCTAAAGTATCCGGGAAGAAAGTTATATTGTTTTGCAGAGCCAAACCAGAATATTCCAGAGGAGCTATAAAGATTTCGAAATGAATAGCCTTTGGGCAGAAAATAGTCTAGTTAATAGTATATTTTATAGTCATCCCGTAGAATAATGCTTCATACTTAACACATTCTAATTTAAATTTTCAAGATCATTTACGGCTGCCAAAACTGATGGCCTGAAAATCCAAAATTCCCAAATTAAAAAACAAAAACGGCCTGATAGACATTACTTTGGAAATGTGAAATGTGTTCTTGGGCGATAAATTGGATCATTAAATGTTCCCAAATGTGCCTAATGCTCTAAAATTGTATTAAGTGTAGTAAAACTGGGCGAGAATTTCAGAAAGGATCAACAACCCCATCAATTAGCGGCGAAAAAGTTCTAAATATCGTTTGGTGGCTCACTTTTCGACCAAGTAGAACCAATGCGGAAATCTCTGACAATTGAGGCGCTGACCTTCTGTCTCCCTAAAGTCCCCACAGCTAATATATCAACTTGACAAATTTTCCCAGTGGGGGGTGTCTACTCAGCTTTCTGCGGCTTTCTCAATGGATCGCGGAGCGATGTGGGAATACAGAAAGACCTAGACAATCCTTTTAGTCTGCCTGCCCATTGATTGATGGATTTTTCCAAAGATAAATATTTACGCACGATTCTCGGAAACACAATTCAGATGGGACATAAAATTGGCCAAAACACAAGAGCGCATTGCCGTTTGCCAATTGAATCCGAATTTAAATCGCAGAGTGTCAGACTGCGTGTGTGGCGGGGATTCCTTTCGGACTGTCTTTTGTGCTTTTAGCATAAATTGATTTTTAAATAATAAAAGCCAATCAAATTTCGAGCGGCCAAATGTATCTGTCGGATAGCGAACACATGTCCCAGTGGTTGTTGTCCGTGTAGAACAACAAGTTGTGTGTCGACGTTGCGTCTGCAAAGTATAACTCATAGTTCAAATGGAAGTGGAAAACCTCCCGTTTCGCTTTTTGTTGCGTGCTAAGTGCTTGAACAAAATGTATCTATATTTTCTCTATAAGTAATAACAATTCTCGGCTGTGTTCGCCGCATGAAAAGACAAAATCAGTCAACGGGAAATTTACGATCGCATGGAAAATTTGAATTCGCCTCGCCCGATCTCTGTAAACTTTGTGAGGCCCGAAGAAAATTTGAATTTTATTTCAACAAAATCGAGCCAACGTATAAGCAAATAATATAGAAATTATTATTTGGCAATGTGCCGAAAGCCGAATACCCCCAACCACTCTTTCCTTCTTTTGCGGGAGAATTGGCTGGTCTTTTGGGGACCCAGTTCGTATTCAAGTCCCGATCCCCTCCGCCACCACCCAGGTCGCGGCACTCTTTCAAACATTAAACGAGCATATAAAACTGCGTTATAAGCACACTTTTTCGCCCCTGTTTTGCTTTATTTATAAAGGTGACCTAAAAATGCATTTTGCATCTGGCAAATATAGACAAATTGAACTGCACCCATTGCCCGAAATAAACGCGGAATGATTTTCCTCATTTCAACATCAAATTTATGTTCGATCACGCCTCCCACCGCTTTGTGGTTTTGTAAAATGGTAGCTACATACTGTAAAAACTTGACAAATGTGAAAACACATCGACAAGCAGCGGCAGGTGGGCTAATATCTATATGGTACTTATATATGCTGCATGCTAAATGATAAACATCTGCTTTGAAAGTGTCATAAATCGCTTAAGTTATGACCGTGTGAAGGAGAGGTGATTGGGCAAGGTGTGTGGTTCAACAAGCGAGTGGGTGACTTTCGAGGCACGGATCTTTAAAATTTTGTGTCAATAATAAAGGTTTAAGATAATCCTTAAAGTAATTGATGTCAATCTAAAATAATATTTATTTTAATAATTTCAATATTTTACATATTTTATAATCGCTGAAAAAGAAATATATTTTTCTAGGAAACAATTTTGATTCAAACTAAAAAAAATAATTGACAGCAATTTTATAAATTAATTCTAGGAATTGAAAATGTCTTAGCTGGTCAATCGATTTCCAGAAATTGTGAAAATTAAATTATATGTTCGGAAAATATAGGTATACGACTAAGTGCAAATATGACTGGCAAATATTTTGATTATTTCCAGTGCGTCAATATTTAATTAAACTTGGAAAAGTGTATTAAGAGCACAAAAACAACTGCTTATTGCTATAATTAACTCAGACAACAAATGAGTAATTTAACAAATAATTTTCATCCTGAGGCCTACCACAAAAAGTTCCAAGTAAATAACAGAAAGATTGTATCTTACAAGTACAAATTGCAATATCAACAACAAGTTCCCGGCGGCGAACTAAATGAGTTCAGTCAAGTGACCCAAATACTACTTGTTTATTATTATTTACAACAGCTTAAATATCTGATTTTAATGCCTATTTGGAAATGTTTAAGATCGGGCCAGTATTATTTTTAACCTGGCCTCCATGGCTCCGTGTCTCTCAGTCGGTCTTCCTTTATTTATGAATCTTTAAACAAACTTTGATTCGACGAACTGCATAAAACGCAATTAACTTTATTTAACTTGGTCCGGCAGCTGGCGAGAATTGCAAATGGTGCCAAGTTTATATTCGCATTTACATGCTGGGATGTTCGGAAACTTTTTACAGTATTTTGGCTTTTGGCACACATAATTTATTAAAAACAGAAACAGAAACGCGTCCAACTGCAATGATTTTTATTTGCCAGCGCAAATGAAAGGCATCCATCCATCCATCCATCAGATGCCGACTGACTGGCGGACGGAGAGACGGACTGCATCCATGGGATGGCAATTTCACTGGACAGTTTATGGCATCGCTTCGTCAAATAGAAAGTTTTACGTATTATGTAAAATATGTTTCGCCTTTTTTTACGCACTTTTTGCAGTTGCATCTCTGCAACTTATGTGCTCCGCCTGCCATCGCCAACAGGTTTGGCCACATCTCAGCCAGACTTTAATTGTGGCCGACTATCGACTCGGCCGTCTGCGGCTTCGTCTGAAGATTGAGCTAGCACTTTGAAAAATTGAACAATAATATATACTTCGATTATATTAATAAGGTTAATTTTCATAGTTTTAAATCCTCAAATGTGGTTTCGCTTACCGTAATATTATTCTAAGTCATTCATAAAATATATATCATTTTTTTGTTTCTTTTTTTTTAATTGTAGTCATAATTTATTTTATTGAAACAAAATATTGTTTATTAAATATTAAAGTTTTAAAAGTGTTCTTTTAATTATGTGCACTGTTTTTAATTAAATATTTTTATATTTAGTTAGGATGTAAAAACTGGCAGTCCTTGTAATCGTTCGAAGTGTAAGCTTTTGTCTCGGTTTCGTCTGCTCTCCAGCTGTCACAATTTCACTTTGGCCAGACATTTAGGAGCAGCCGCCGGGCAGTTGGCGGTTGAGGTAGTGGAAGTGGTAGTTAAAACATCGGTAAAAGCACTTTCCTTTGCGCTAGTCGAGATCCACTTGAGGTGGAGTGGATCGCATACGAGGTGCTAAGAGATCTGTTTAAATGTTTGTTGAGTGCGAAGATGCCGCTTCTTTTTGGAAAGCGTATTTGAAAAGTGTTTGAAACGTAGAGATGTGATTTAATATTTACATAGTCATTGTACTTGAAATAAAAAAGCGGCTTGTGTTCATTCAGCATAAGATCCACTGAAAGAGGAAAGGAGATGAAACTTGTAAAATATATATAAACACAAAAAGATTCAATTTGTATTAATTTAAAGAATTTTTAAATGTTGATGTTTATTTATTAATGTAGGGAATGCTAGTACCCTTTTTGAAAATCTTTGGGTATTTAGTAGAAGTTGCAGCGAATTCCAGAAAGTATAAATTATATTTTATAGTTCTTTTTAGAATGTTGTTTGATTTTTCAATGGTTACACATCTTTAGAAAATTTAAGAGCCTTTTGCTTACTTGGCTCAAGTAAACATTGGCAGAAAAATGTAAATACTCGAATCGTTTACCAACTGCACTAGAAATTCTAGAAATTCAAACAAAGTCTTTCATTTGTTTATTTCTCCGGCACCCTTTCACATTTATAATCAGAAATATTGATAAAATTTTCCACAATAAAATCATGTAAATATTTAAAAAACTATTTTCTGCAAAGCGAATCGGAATTCCTGTTGCCAACTTGCTGCCGCCGCTGGAATTATTTCATGCAACTTGTTGCCAGCTAGAACTTTCAGTTTTTTCAATACTTTTTCCTTCAATACTTTTGATTATTTCCTGCGATTTTCTCTTTTCTTCACGCTTCGTAATCGCAGTCCCATGCAATGTGCCGGTGTCTGCAATTGCGGCCCCGAATTCGAATTTTAACCATAAAATCATCCATCATTGGTTGTAGTTATATCTGCTTGATTTATTTCGTCTGGCATATTTTCAATGTTTATTTCCCGTTTAGCCAAATTTCGAATTTTGGATGCCAAGTCGATTGCTAAACAACGTTTATATCTAAGAGAGATATTCCACAAATACATGTTTTATAAGCTGTTTATTTATGAGGGTTTAATTAGTTAGTCCATCTTTTAGTAGGGGTGTTCAAAGTTCCTTTTTGGGGGTTCTTCTTGTTTGAGTTTTTTTGCACTAAAGCAATGTGTCTTTAAAAATTTTTTAAACATTCAGGAATGTTTTCGGGCGGCCAATTTGTTTGGCTCTTAGGGAATATTTCTTTGGAATTGCTGGAAATCTGAAGATTTGATATTTAAAAGCACGAATTTCTACTCATTTCGGAAGAAGTGTTATTAGCTCATTAATGCCTCTGGGATTTATCAACAAGCCTCTCATACTTTTGCCCCCCAGTTTCCACGCTTTTCATGCCCACTTCAAAACTTATATAATCCCATTGCCTTGCTGAATCATTGAAACTACGTAATCGAAAAACCGATTTGTGTACAAAAAGCAGAACAATTCATTAATTACAATGTCGGGATTCATATTTTGATTTGCACGTGTAATGCTCGCCCCCTTCAGGTGCACCCAACTGGGGCGAGGCACGCCCCCAACTACACCCACATACGGTGGCAGTCAAAAAAATAGAGCTGAAAGTTCTAAAGTTCTGTTAAGTAGTTTGTAACTGTTCGTTTATAAAACTTATTATTTATTTTTTAAAATTTTATTTCTTTAAATGCTGACCGTAGGAAACTTTATTTTTTATTTTATATTTTATTTTAAATTACTAAAATGAATAAATCATAAAATGCTATCCAAATAACGTTTCGACTGATTTGTTAAAATGAAAAATTATAGAAAAGGATATTTCCTCTTTTGTTTGACCACCAATGTAAGCAGCCGACTTTTCCCGCACGTTGCTGGCAAGTTTTGTTTAATTTTCTGCGAGGAACGCACGTGGCAAACGATTGTGGCCGAGTTCAATAATCTGCTCACTTTTGCTTTATTACATTGAAAATCACGGCTAATTATTGTTGGCATGATCGGGAACACCGAACATTGAGAGCACACAGGGAAAACGTGCTGAAAAACTAAAAGCAGCTGCAGTAAGCAAAACTTTTCCCACTCCTCCCTTGGCTCTTCAAATTGGAAATGATTGCGTTTCGGCTTTTGATTTATAAGACAAATCAATTTGTAGCCGTTTTGTTATTTTGGCATGCCATGGAAAACAAAGCAAAGAAAACGAAAAGAAATTTTCCGACGTCGCTCTTGGCCTTAAGTGTATCTGGCCGAAGTGTTTATGTGAAATCCGAGAGGCTCACACGCTCCGTGTTTCCTTTCCTGCCGGTTAGTCACTCGTTTGCCCACCGAAAGCCCAGCGAGTCGGACGTTAGCCCAATTAAAAACTCAAGGTTGAGAAAATCTCGGCCGGGCGTGTAAGCCAACACCCAACATGCCGCCACATTACCTGGTGGTAGTAAAAGCAAGCTTGCTTTTGTAACCTCAAAACGTGCTCGACAGTGAAAACAGTAATTATGCACCCTCCGTCCATGTGCACTTTACAGCGGGGGCACAGAAAATGGTACTAAAGATAGCTTCCATAAAATGACAATATTAAATGGGACAGAACGACGTAGTTTTTCAACACCACCTTTTAAATGGTATAGACGTAAAGGTGTATTAATGATATTTTTCAATCCCATAATTTTAATTTAAAAATCATAGAATAAAATTAAAACTACAACTAGCTTTAAAGAAACATTAAAAAGAAAAAGGTTTACATTGAATACACAATTAAAATTTCTTAGCTTTATTATTTCTACCTCGGCTGTTTCTCGCTTACCTTTGGGGGTAAGCCGAGACCTTTGCCATATCGTTTGCAAACACTTTAATGGGGCATGCCCCGATATTTAAGAATGTTGTTTGCGGTTTTGGCTTCGATGCCCTCGATAATACGATACCCTACATTACCTCTTTTTTCCCTTTCAGGCACTGGCACCTTTGGACGTGTGTGCTTGTGTCGCGATCGCATTTCGGAGAAGTACTGTGCCATGAAGATTTTGGCCATGACCGAAGTCATTCGTCTCAAACAGATTGAACACGTTAAGAACGAACGGAATATATTGAGGGAAATACGACATCCGTTTGTCATCAGTCTGTAAGTAAAACCATATGTAAAAAATGCCATATTTAATAAAAATAAATAAATAAAGAGCAAAAAATAGCACAAACAAAGGAAATAAATTCAGTTTTAAATTTTAAAAGATGCATAA
The DNA here is from genome assembly GCA_037075285.1 of Drosophila lutescens. Taxonomy (NCBI): domain Eukaryota; kingdom Metazoa; phylum Arthropoda; class Insecta; order Diptera; family Drosophilidae; genus Drosophila; species Drosophila lutescens. The sequence goes on from JBAMCF010000091.1 coordinate 92,048, forward strand.
AAATATGAATATTAAAAACATTTTAACATATCGTACAAATATTGTTTTTTTAATAAATGTATTCTTAAATTAAAATATAATTTATTATTTGTTACAACGAAAGTAATCAATTGTTTTCTTTTGTCTTTAACAAGAACTGAAAAGGTCAATATTATTTCGACAGCCATAAAAATATGAATATTTATTTATTTAATCAATAAAAAATATTTACTTCCTATTTTAACAAGGGAATGGTCCACAAAGGATGACTCAAATCTATATATGATCTTCGATTATGTCTGCGGTGGAGAGCTGTTTACATATCTGCGGAATGCCGGAAAATTCACTAGTCAAACTTGTGAGTGGTTACTCTTTACTTTTTAAACAGTAAACCTTTATCAATAGGTATTACTTGAATTTTAGCAAACTTTTATGCGGCTGAAATAGTCAGTGCTTTGGAATACCTGCACTCACTGCAAATCGTTTACCGCGATCTGAAGCCAGAGAATCTGCTGATTAATCGGGATGGCCATTTAAAAATAACAGATTTTGGATTCGCCAAAAAACTGAGGGATCGCACTTGGACACTGTGCGGAACGCCCGAGTATATAGCACCTGAGATAATTCAGTCTAAGGGCCATAACAAGGCCGTTGACTGGTGGGCATTAGGTGAGTTTCTAAGTGTCATACACTCATAGAAATTTTTACCCTAAATCGCCCTAAAAAACTGACTTTTCGCCCGTGGATTAAGAAAATCGCCCGTAAATCGTATCCGCTGGCGATTCGCCCGTGTATTTAGACAAATTTTTCTAAAAAATCCCTATGGAAATTTGGTTTAATTTAGGGTGATTTTTCTTAAATTGAGAAATATTTTCCTGTTTTTAGGGTGAAATGCCCTAATTGTACCAATGGGCTTTCTAATTTCTATCCCATATGTCCATAAATTTAGACAGATTTTCGTGAATTTAGGGTAAAAAGCCCTAAATATTAGAATTTTTATTCTAGATTTGGTTCAAAACTGTCATAATTTAGGGCAAATTTTCTTGAATTGAGAAATATTTTCCTCTTTTATTGGTGACTTGCCCTAAATGTGAGATGCGGTTTCCTTAAATTTAGGGACAATTTTCTGAATTCACGGGTAAATCGCCGCCAAAAATAGAATTTATTTCTAAATTTTTTTAAAAATTGGGGTTACTTTTAGGGTAATTTTTTCTGAATATTAGAAATTCTTTTCTTAAAAACAGGCGGATAGCCCTAAAAAATTGGTTTTATTTTTGGATTTCCATGAAATATTTATTATTTTACATTGGTATGGCTTAAATTTATGTATACATTTTGTTAATATATATTTCTTAAAAACTATTACTTATAATATTGCTTAAACTAATAAATATTTAAAGACTAGTTAAAAATAGAATTTAGGTTTAATATACGTGTTTTCATTTATTAATTGTGTTTCCGTGGGCGGAAATTTAATGTCGTTCAACTTTATCAGGGTATATTCGTTTTTTTTCAAGATTTTATAACATGTAAAATGCTCACTATATATCGTTTTTAGCTTAGCACATAAAATTGAAACTTCGTTTTCAAAGGAACATATTTCACTTATTTCGAGTGCTCTAAAATCTGGTTCGAAGCTGTATATTATAAAATTCCTTTTAAAAATAATATTTTGAAGTTTTACGTAGGTATAACAAGTAACATTTTCTATTTGTACATAAAAGTTACAAAGCTCTTCGAAGAATAAAGAATTAGTTCCTAAACACTTGGATTTGCTGAGTACTAGTTCTTGGACTTTAAAATTTTGTACATAATTTGCAAAATTAATACACATCTTGTTTGCCAAGGACACAATAATGTTTCTTCGAGAAGTCGTGTTTTTTGCGTATGTCTTTAGCCTTTTGTGTTTGGCTTCAAAAGGAAAAGTCCACAAATACTTAAGGGGTCCTGACTGTTGTATTATATCATAATAATGTAATAAGAAATGATGCTTTGGCTTTAATGAATCATTAAATAAACTGGGGTATTCCTTATTATGGTAGGTTATGATTTCTTTTAAAGATTTTAAATCATCGATGGTATACTCTGAGTAGGTAATTATATCGATTAACTTTAGTAAATTTTTCACAAATTTCCAAACCGTATCTTCAATTGGAACCAAGTCCCCTATCATTAATGGGAAATAAGTTACAAAAGTGAGAAGCTCACGGGCTGTTGCTTTAATATTACATTTTTTTAAATGATTCAACTGCAACGGAGGAAAAATATTTCCGATTTCAGCCGTACCGTATTGAAAATTGGTTTTTCGTAAATTTAATGTTTCTAGATCAAATATTTTAGTACTAATGTAATGCATAATAATATGCGGAATATCGCAGCGTAAAATGCCTTCGAATACATCGTGAAGGATGTCGACAGAAAAGTTTTTTACTGCTGAAAAATGTTGAAGTTTATTAAAAGCACAATCGGACTTTATTCCTGTTAATTTTGGGTCACTCTGTTCAATATCTTCTCTATAATTCACTTCATTTCGCAGATATTTAAATTTAACATTGTATGCTAATGCAGTTTGTAATAGTTTGAGTAAAGCAGTCCACCTGGCTTTTTGCCTTTGATTTTAAGAAAATAGGTTTCCTAGGGGAAAAAAACGTACTATTTAATGTTGTTTTTGGAATAAAATAGTTACTTACAGCAGTTTCAGAACTGAATAGATGAGTAATTTGCAAGGCGACGTCTTCTAAGAGTTCCTGCTTAGGTTGAACAGCATTTGCCAGCAAGTACTCTACGATGGAACGGCTCAGCTCCCTTCGCGTCCTGGTATTTAGGGATTTTGTTTCATTATAGCTATTTATTATAAGCTTTCCCTTCTTGCTGTTTGCCAGAATATTGCTCAATGAAACACCAAATACGGACTCATTACTGTTATCTTCCTGATCCTGAAAATTAATTAAATATGTCTCATTTTTAGCTATCTAGATTAATTGTTGCACAGAAATTAAACCAAAATAGATCTTCACTTTACCACAAATCACACACAACTGAAAGTAACTCAAAATTTCAACCCTTATTCTGAAAAACAAATGCGCAGTTTCTTTCTTTGCGGCGCCCACGCGTCGCGACTGCGCAGTTTATTGCCCCTTCGCGCAACAAAAGGAAAAAAAATGCATACACATATTTTAACAAACAAAACGTATTTATGTTTGAACTTGCACTGAAACTCTAATACTTACCTTTTTTTGCCATTTCTCCAATCTTTCAAAAAACTCAACTGCTGGCCCTACCAATTCTACTGGAATTTCACCACGCAGCTGATCCCATTTTAAATGTTTTAAGGTTTCAAGGTTGAAATGCCGTTCTAATAAACACAATTAAATTACATCACATTAATTACCTATTTATAAAATATGTACATGTACTACACAATTTACTTACCATTAAAAATATTAATAAAGGCTTCTCCTCCCAAGTCTTTTAGTAGCAGCTCCATGATTTACGTCTAACACTTTTCAAAACTCACAACGCACTAAAATCAATACATACATAGGTCACACGAAGTGCACACAAATTTCCCGAAAGTTCGGCGAAAAAAGTTCTCCGTCCCACTCTTTTGAGGAGACGGAAACATAACCAAAAACCGATGCAGATCTTGTTTCTCTATCTTTATATTTGTCTCTCTTTCTATGCTGACCTGCAGTCCTCAGATTTAAGGCAAATCGCCCTTGTGTTTAGAAAAATTGTAGGGAAAAATTTAGGGCAATTCGCCGTTGGATTTAGAAAAGGTCAAAACGAAGGAAATCGAAAAAAATCGCCCTAAATATTAGAAAAATAGAAAAATTAACCCTAAAAAGATTTTTTTATGGTCACCTGCCTTGAATTTATGGCAAATTTGTCGTGAAAATAGAAAATTTTTCTCAGTTCAAAGGCGAAAATTTTTTTAGGGCGATTTTCTAAAATGTAGAAATTTATTTTTATGAGTGTATAGAGGATATAAAACATACTAACCAAGGATTCATTTCTAGGAGTTCTTATCTACGAAATGCTCGTGGGCTACCCACCTTTCTACGATGAACAGCCCTTCGGCATCTACGAGAAGATATTGAGCGGTAAAATTGAGTGGGAGCGTCATATGGATCCCATTGCCAAAGACTTGATCAAAAAGCTGCTGGTGAATGATAGAACCAAGCGACTGGGCAACATGAAGGTGAGATTCATCGGCAATCAGATGTAGAATTTTTTAAAATAAAAATATAGAAATTCTTCAAGATCTAACATGGGACTGGAATAAATAAACAATTTTTTGGGAGCATAAAGTTTGTTCAGCTGTCGTACAATCCATCAAGTTTCCTTTTATATTCTCAAATATATTTTTAATGATTAGTAAAATTAACCCTGTCAAAGTTTATTTATTTATTCCACCTCCTCAAACTCTTGCACCCTTTCCTTTGATAGACTCCCATAAAAATACTTGCCAAGATTTTCGTTAACATTTTCCGGCTTATTAGGCCCCATATTTATAGAGAATTGTTTACACTTGTCACAGTTGGATGGTCAGATTTTGTTGCTGGCATTAAAAATTGCATCGCATATATCAAAAATTAATTGTTGGCTATCGCAAATAGATCTGCACATGCTTGTTGTCAGTTAGCCTAATACATTTTCCTCAAAATCATTTTTCTTATTCCCCCGAATTTTGTTTTCGCCATGACGCGGTTGCTTTTTTTAATAGATTTGTCGCGCGTTTTGCAACACGAGCTAGCCAAATGCAGAACGTTATTTATGTCCAATATTTTGTATTTCATTCTATGTTCGCGCCCCGGTTTCGGAATACCTCCCTCACCCCCACAGAATGGCGCCGATGACGTGAAGAGGCATCGCTGGTTCAAGCACTTGAATTGGAATGACGTCTACAGCAAGAAACTTAAGGTGAGTTCAAGGGTTCGTGCTCCACAGAACTTTTCGTTTTAATTAGTAGTAATTGTGGTTATTACTTTGTGTGGATTTTTGCGTCACAAATTTTTTGCTTGGGTTTTTGTCAGTCTACCAATGTGTATTTTCATACGTTCTCGTAATTAAAAGCAAATAAACAAATCAGTTTTCCAAATTAGCTGTGCCTTTAGTTAATGACCGCAGCGTCTATTTCGGCAGTCCTGGTGGGTGTTAGACCCATAAATCTCCCGGTTCTCTCTGCCCAGCCCAGCTGGTCCAAGTGCGAGTGAAATGTAACAAAAGGGGGCATTTCGCATCTGAAGGAGAAGGTGTTAATTGCCCACATGAACGCCTCCGCCCAGGCGGGAGACAATGGGTTAAATGCGTCAGAAATGATTGTTACAAACGTGCTGAATTTTGCACACATTTCTCACTTTTTGCCCGCTAACCACGTATGTTGGATGTGATTTTGAAAATGCAAATATCATCGTTTTATTTTAGAATCTCCGATATAATTTGTAGCATTTCCCTATATCTTTAATGTATTAGACTTTAATGTATCTTGTTTTAAGTAACAATCAATGATAATAAACTTCTTCGCATGCAAATGCAATGTAGTTGTAAAATTAAAATGGTTATAAAATCGGACACTATTTTACTCTCATTAAAACCGTCATAAATATTCAACAATTAGTGAAAAATATAAGATATTCACATAAGAATAATAATTTTTCGAATTTATTTCATTTATAGCCACCAATTTTGCCCGATGTACATCACGATGGTGACACCAAAAATTTTGATGATTATCCCGAGAAGGATTGGAAGCCCGCCAAGGCAGTAGACCAAAGAGATTTGCAGTACTTCAATGATTTCTAAATAAGAGCCGAGAAATTGTCTTTTTTTGTTTTCTGTTGAAAATTGTTATAATTTGCGACAGCAAGAACATTCATTATTTATACTGGCAATTAAGTGTTTAAAGTGCTGTGCTAATGCAATGATATGTAACGGTACATATATCTATACATAAACTATATTATAATGTACGACTATACATAAACATACACCCATACATAGTAAGTTTAAGTTTATACCCGTAATGTTATGTCTAGCAAGTGACGTCTATAATTATTTATAAATATTTAATTGTTTAAATGTTCAAATTGCGAGCAGTCCCCACACCCAAAAAGAAAAACCTACAAGAGTACAGCTAAAGTACAGTAAAGAATATATTATAAAAAAAAAACAAAAAATATTAACGTAAAACGTTGAATAAAGTGATACAATTTGAATTTCTCTTTGGCCTTTGTATTTTCCTTTCGACTATATTTCTATACTTTCTGGGGATTAGTTTTGGATCCGTAAATCTGTCAGATCTTGAACACGAGTCCATTTGCTGAAGGCGTGACGAGCGTGATCTTTGTTTGACGTTTGCTTTTATATATTTCAAATTATTTCGGTACAGTTTTTTTAACATTTAATTTTATGTTCATTTTTATTATTCATTTAAAAAAATCCCTTTCTTCAACTCGATTCAAGTTTTTTTTCTACACATTTAGTTATTATTATCATTATTATTACTTTCTCATTTATTTCGATTGATATAACATAGAAGTTCGTAAATAGTTAAATATTCCGAGATGTGCTATGTAGAGAGGTTTTGATGTTTAGCTCGCATCCTCATAGCTATAGCTCATAGACAACCTACCGAAATTTGCTAGTCCTTGGAAGTTTGAGGTTTACTCCCCAGTGAGATGCTAAAATCGTTGTGTTATAAAAATGTAACCAACCATGACTTCAAGTTTGCAAAAAACATGCACATTTTATACTGCCATTAAATTGAAATATTTTTTGAACTGTTCACCATTTCCACCACTTATTTTAGACACGAACATATCACCAAAGTTCCGGTTTGTGCATCGGATAAAGGAAAAGTTGAAAGGCGATAGCAAACCGATAAGAATCGGAGGGAATTTTGAAAACGAAAAGAATGATTAGATAAATTAATGGTTTTTGAACTTGCACAGAAATTGCTTTACTGCGAATCGGATAAAGATTACAGCTTTGGGATAATGAAGAAGAACATTTTTTTTACAAAATCCGAAAACTAACCTAGAAAGTATACTACAAAAAATGTGTTACAAAAAAAACACAACACATGGATATTTTTTCAGGCTTTCAAGATATTTAGGGATAACAATAGTCGGAAGTTAAACCTGTTATGGTTATTTCAACTTGTTTTGAAATTCGAATTTCCGCCCGCCTCCTTATTGGCCCACTGTGCACCGCGCATGTTGTCTCTCCTGAAGGGTGCCCCAATCGAGTAAGAGTCACCCTGTGGCCGCCAAACTACCACCATAGCAGCAACAACAATAGCAACAGCAACAAACATGGCAAGTGCTTCCGCTCTCGCAGGCTTTCTCTCAATCTCACTCGCTCTCTTCCTTGTGGCACGCTTTTTACAGTTATACAGAGCGCGGCTTTTCACGAGCTTCGCTCCATAAAATCATTCAGTTTGTAGACAACGTTTGCCGTGGCCAAAAAAGAACGGACAAACACTATTTTAGTTCAAACATAATTTCCAACTGGAAACGGCACCGCGATTATAGGCAACAAAAAAGGAGAAAATAAGTACGCCTGTGTGTGTGTGTGTGCGTACGTCACAGACCGCGCGCGTGTGTGTGAGTGTGCTGTGGGAAAAATCAGTAAAATGTTTATGCAAATCATGCGACGAATGTGCGCCAATTGCGTAAAATCATAAAGTGCATTAAGTGAAACGAAATTATATAATTAAGGAGCGGCAGTAGGAAATAAGGGAAAAGTATTTTTTTGGCAAATACAAAGAAAGGCAAAGGTTGCAGCTCCTCTTCCTTTTCTTCGCGTGTGTGTGTGCCTGTAGGTGTTGGCGAGTGTGGCCGTGTGTTGGTGTCTCGTGGCCAGCTGTCTGTGTGTGTGTGAGCGGCAGTGGGTGTCTGTATATGTGCACTGTGGGTGCAACAACGTGAACGCTTCATCCCGGAAGTGATTTGTATAAGGCCGAAAGCCTCTGAAATTTTACACCCAAACGGAAATAGTTGGTACGTAGAGCCCATATATTATCCATATAGTTACCAATATGTTGTAAGGGTTTTTACGGACCAAATCCAACTTTAACAGTACATTTTTGATTTTTCAAAGTATAAAACTAAAGTCGTTCTGATATAGGTATCGGTCGTACATTACCCAGTAATTGTTAAAACCTTTTTATACAATTTTTGCATTTTTCTTACAATAGTTACTGGGAATTTTGGTGTCTATAGTCAAAAAACGAGATAACATAATTATTTAATGGATTTATTTGATAAACAAAGTTTAAAGTTACTACATTTCGCATTAATATGTTGGAAGTTCACTTTTTCCGTTGCGGCTTAATTTTTAGAATAATTTTTTTTATAAATAGTGTGTATTATGTTCAACATAAAGTTTAGCTTCAATAAATTAAATAAAATAATTTAAAAATCGTTGATGGAATATTTTTTCAGACTGCTTTGAATTTTAATTTTTTTGTCTATGACGAATAATATTTCTCAGTTTTGTTTTCGAATAGTTGGCATACAGAGACCATATATTTTCTTGCGATGTTATGCATTTTTCACATTTTTCCCTGTTTGTTTTTATGGATTTTTTGTTCCTATCGATTTTCAACCAAAAACAACTGGGAAACAACATCGAACCATCCATCCGTGCGTCGCCACACACAAACACCCATACACCCACAATTATTTCAGGGGGAAACCACAAGCAACCGCAACTACGTATGGCTACACACGTACAGAGGGAAAAAAGGGTTCCAAAAATGAAGAAGAATTTTAAAACCACCGAAGTATGAAATATCATTTCATTTCGACCTCTTTACTTATTTTCAAATGCTTAGTTTGAAATACAAGGTGCTTACTGTTAGATGCATGAGTAAAAAATTTAGCGAATAAGTAACACTCAAATAAAAACAAATTGAATTGCATTAAAAAGGCTGATATATGTATGATGAGATGAATCATATTTCACTTGCATCCTGAACGTAAGCCGTGATTAAAATAGGATGATTCAATATTTAAGATACGTTTTTCAAGGCGAATAATCAGATAACAATCAGGTGATATCTTTTTCCTCAGTGTCCTTGTACGCAGGAGTCTTCACCTCACTCATTTAACAGTATTTATAGACAGTTTTTTTGTTTTTGCACGAAAACGAAGTTGAATTGCAGAATTTAATATGGCGGGCGGATGTGGCTTTTGAGTTTTACGAGTGCTCACCTGCGAGCTTCGAGAAAAGGTGGGAGAGGAACCGGGGCCTCAATGGGCACTTGAGGTGTTTGGCCTGACAGTAAGGGCATTAATCAAGGGGCAAAAAGAAGGCGGGACGAGGCAGGGTGGCCTGGAAAATGAAGGAGACACTTGTGCGCCTGAAGTTGGCCCTGCCAATGGCTAAACGTCTTCGTTATCAAATTGTCTTCGCTCAAAATATTGATATACAAAAGGGGGCGGCGGATTGCGGAGTTAAGTTAAGATGATAAATACTCGAAATTGATTGATGTCATTTTTTGTGTACGTACAAGTATCCCCAATAAATTGCAATAACATTTCTGCGGCAATGACGTCACCGCAGACCTATCCAGAAATACTTATGAACGTGAGTTCATGAATATTTCCCGTCCATTTTCAACCCCAAGCCGTGATCCCCTGTCTGGTTGTCTGTTTTTGTCAGCTTAGTTTCTTTCGGGAGCATTATAGTTCCGTATTTATAGCCAAGTTCAACCCTCAAAATGTTGTGAGCATTGCACTGTCCTAATGAACTACTCTACTCTCAGGCGAACAAAAAAAATAAATCCATGCAACAATGAACAAGTCGACAAATGGTAGGACATTATTTTTAGGGAACAGGGGTACATTTCAAATTATTTTTAATGATACTATAAATTGCTTTTATATTTATAAACAACAAAATTGAAATACTTACCAATTAGTGTTGGTATTCCAGCAACAGTCAGAATAAAGTAAATGTCAAATGTTCTGTGGTGCAACATTTGTGCTACATTTTATGTAACTTGCTTATGACATTTTCTTTTCGAACTTTCCGTTTACAACTTGCTAACTTTTTTATCAATCAAACGCAGGTCCATGGAAGTTTTCATATTTCCCAGATACAAGGCAGACAAAATATGGCTTATCGATAAAAAAAGCCAAAATGTGTAGCTCACTTAAGCTCTAGTGGCTTTCATATCATTTTTTCCATCCCCATCTCCGTTTCCATCTCCCTTTCTAACTCAATTTCTATGTCCATCTTTATTACTATCTCTTTTTCTATTTCTTATTCCATTTCTATTTCAAATCCAATGACATGTCCCAGCGGATCTTGGAATTTTTAGCTCCGCCATCTTTTGGCGTTCATCCTTGTTCCTGCAAACAATTAAGGTGTCCTTCGTCTTGGGCAATAAAAGAAACTGTCGCGTTAGATCAAAAATGCAACACCTTAAAATATGAGCACCATTTTAGCTTCCGGTGGATTTCTGTCCTCGGTTGTTTTTCTGCCGCTGTTGTTGTTCTTGTTGTTCAATATTTACAACCTGATGGCAGCGATGAGGAGAACGTCGCAGAACTGAATAAAACATGCGACAATCGGCAGGCGACAATGTCCTGGCTGAAGGCATCCTGCGATGCTGCTGTTGCAGACACGTAGACGCCTTAATGACCCGGGGGATTACCGCTGTAGACAAAGTCGGGAGCCCCTAACCGTGGGTGTTCCTGCAGCCCGAAAATCCCCAACAAAGGCCAGGTGACCAGGATGTAAACTATGCAGCGACATTGCCTCATCCAATTAGTTTAATAAACGTAAACAAAAATGTTAACAGTTTCTATTTGTAATTAAAAAGCTATAAGCGGCAACCAAGAAACGAAGGGGTTGCTCGGTGTAAAAATGGGGCAGCGGGGAGGGTACACCGCAAGAAATCTGTATGAAAAATGTATTTTTTTTCACGTGCCTAAATTATATTTAAAAATGTAAATTATGTATAAAGATTATCTCATTACCTATTGTCGTATATACCCGTTACTCGTAGAGTAAAAGGGTATATTGTATTCGTGCAAAACTATGTAACAGCTAGAAGGAAGCGTTTCCGACCCTAGGATTCTTGTTCAGGGTCACTAGCCGAGTCGATATAGCCATGTCCGTCTGTCCGTCTGTCTGTCCGTCTGTCTGTCCGTCTGTCTGTCCGTCTGTCTGTCTGTCCGTATGAACGCTGAGATCTCGGAAACTACAAAAGCTGGAAGGTTGAGATTTCCCACATTTATTTATTTTAATATTATTATTTATTTCAAACGATTTTAAAATGTGTCTGGCGCCCACACCTTTAAAGATTTCCGAGAAGTATAAATGCAATTTTGTTGTGTATATTTATACCTATCGAAATGTAGAAGACATTTTTCTAATCGGACTATTCATTAAAAAGTTATTCGCAATCAAAAAAATGTTATATATCTATCTTCCTCGCACTCCCTTTAGCTGAGTGACGGGTATTAGATAGTCGGGACACAAACCCGACTATAGCGTTCTCTCTTGTTTTTCATATATGAATTATAATTCATACAGATAAGATATATAACTAACTTGTATTATACACAATCTAAAAAACGGGAAATATACTAAAATACAATGTTAAAAATCAGGTTAAAATAAGTATCAGAAACAGGAAAATCTTCCCCATTTTTTTTGAGGTGGACAACTTTATTTACTGAAAATAAACTTTACAATATCATTCAAAGCACTTTTTTTCAAGTGTATATCTGACTTACAGTGGGGCACATGGCAAACAGAATGTCAAAAGCAACCCTGCGAGAGAACAACAACCACCCAGTGGGGCGTGTGAGCCGCAGAAAGGGCGGCAGAGAAAGAGAGCGGCAAAGCTCTCTTTCTCCGCTCTCCTTTCTCCATTCCTCGCTCTTTTGTTTAACCCTTGCGCCTGCGCTGGACTTGCCAGCGGACAATCACAAATGTCCATTCGCAATCCTGGCTGAGCAGCTACCCGCATGGCTTTGTCAACAGTTCCGCTTCTGGAGGAAGCCCTCTCTCAAAACCCCAAGCCCCGTTACCCCGTTTCCACAACACCCCATAACCCTCCCCGGAGTCCTGGCTACGTTTTTAAGAATGAACTACATTCCCGTACGTCATTGCCTTTGATTAAAGCATATGCAAACGTTTTTTTCCGCTTCTTCCACATTTTTTCTTTCAACTTCTGAGCTTGGAAAATGTGCCGCATGTCCCTACACACTCCCCCTTTAAAATCCTTGGGGATTTACATTGCATATGGCGAAATCGAATTGGTTTTTCAGCCAGCGCCAGCTTGCAAAATTTGTTTGGCTTGTTTTAAAGTTGAAATTTGTTTATGCGACCGACCGCATAAATTTTTGCATGGGGAATGCCTTTGCCGTCGTCCTTGCGCTTGGCAATGTTTGTCCGCCGGTTGTTGTCATAGGTTAAGCCACTATTCGCCGGAGGGGTTTTCCGATGCAGGGACCGAGGCATTTGTTTAGGCAAATATTATGGGTCCTGGGAATGCTTTATTGCCTGCACGAGTGGAGCCAGAAAGAGCGGTGGAGCTATCCCCATCCAATGTCCCTAAAATCGATTTTGCTACGTACAGAGCTGACCGAAGGGAATTCTATCTGGCATTGGTGTGAAATCGGTTATCTGCGAATTGCGAAATTGTATACAGCTTCAAGGACAAGTCTGGTGCCAAAGCCTGAGCTACAATGAAAATTATATTATATTGGCCCAATCAAACAAATAAGTGAACTGGAATTCAGTTTTTATACATAACTAATACCATTTGAAAAATATTTAATTTGAACGCATTAAAGCCCAAAATAAAAATAATTTTTGCCGTTATATTACCCATTTTTAATATTTTTCTAATTTAATAAAAATTTAATAAAAAAAATTTTGTTTTGGACATATCTTGCCATGTTGTTATGTTGTTAGAAATGTTTATAAATGTATTCAAAATTTTCAGTAATAATCAAAGACATCCCTTAATCCCTTCAACTGTTATTCTAAAATTGTGCAAAATGTAATTAATATGGTTTTTTTCTTAAAAATTACTGGATTAAGTTGCTAAAAGATAAACTTCAAAGGATTATTCCCAAAGAAATGAAGAGTGAGCGATTTAAATGCTCAGTTACCTGCAAGACGTGCCCAACTGGCCTTGGATGGGCCCCCAGCCACCTGCCTTGACCTGCTTGTGCGGTCTCGCTCCGATGTCATCAATTATACAGAACTCGGCTTACATCAGAGACTCCATCAGGCTCGGGTTCGAGCCACCTGCTTAGCCCTAATGCGATGGCTCTGGCTGCCAAAAAAAAATACACGTAACACAAAAGTGACACAAAATCCAACATCAAAATGCAAAATCCTTGACAGCAAAAGGAGCCGAATATCCGAGAATTTGTACTTTAAGGCTTAAGCCTGCCATTAAAGGCCGGGGGTCTTTTTTTATTGCAGTTGTGTTGTGGTGTTTGCTTTTTTTCTCGACCAAAAGTATGCAACACGAGAAATGTATTTCACAGTTTGCAGTTTTTGCCTCGAGGAATGTCGAGTCATAAATTTAATTTGCATATTTCAGTTGTCTGTCAGCCGGTTCGGTTTTCCATTTTTCCCATTTGTGCAAAAATTGCAGTTGTAATTGGCAAAATAATTTCGCCCACCGCAAGTGGCAAGTGCAAGTTTTTCCAGTTTTCTACAGTATTTATTCCTGCCACCGGCAAACTGTCCCTAACATCATTAATTCTAATTGAAAAGTTTTGTCGACTGTCGGTTGCCAATTAAGCTGTATCTCAAGTGCAATCCCAGCCGCCAGCTGGGTATGATGGACCCCGTCAATCCCGCGAAGAAATTGCGTTTAAACACACAAAGTGCCGGGGAATTAAAACGTCAAAGTGGTTGCGCGAAAGGCGTAAACACGTTCGTCCTGTGCCGGTGAAAAAATGGTGCCAAGGCAAAAAAAAATAAGAAGAGGCTGGCAATCGCAAATTGGCCAGGCCAGCATCCTTGGCCAAAAGGGGCGGTCGGGGGGCGTGGCGACGGCAACACGCATGCATAACTAAGTAAACGAAAATTGAATTAAGTGCGGTTGCAAAACCACAAAATATACGCGTTGCGAGCAATCACTAAAAAAAAGTTTTCTTCACTTGTGATACTTATTATTATTTTGAAAAGAAAAACTTTGTTTTCTGAAAGGAAAATAGCTTTTTAATTATTTTTTTCAGTTTACATACAAATGTAAGCCTGTTTTGAGTTTATTGATAAAAGAGAGAGATATTAATAAAGAAATCGTAAAGCTTAAATTAAATAAAATGTTTTGACTTTATAGTCAATAGTCTGGTCCTAATGTTAATATTTTTTGCACAAAGAGAATTTCAGTGCTCCTCTTAGGGAAATATGAATTTTTTAGTGATAGTGAGGTCAAATTTTTTCGAGTGCCCTTAGAGCTCCTGCTCCTCCGGCTGCCCACTCCTTAATTGAATTCTAAGCGGGCTGGAGCGGAGCAGTGGATAGCAGCTGGAGGTGATGGCTGGCGAGGGCCCAAGGCTTTGGCAAACAAATGCGGGCTTTGCCAAGTCCGTGCTCATGTCCTGAGATCTTGTTCCCCGGATTGTGGATTCTAGAGTCCGGATTGTTTGCCCCTCAGGCAACGTGAGGGGATGTACGAGGTTGGTGGGGTGGCGGCGATACGCGTAAAATTGAAAAATGCCCTGCTTGTTCTTGCCTTGTTTTTCTCGGTTGTTGTTTGGATTTCTTTTTGCTGCTCTTTTTTCCTGTTCTGGATTATTTGTACAACTAAACTTGATTTCCATATTTTGTAAGAAAAACACTTTGTGGGGGAGGTTTCGTTTAATGTGACTGGAATAGGGAAGTTTCAGGAGCGTTCCCCAAGCTCAATATTACTTCTGTGGGTCTTCAATCAATATATAATGAAATGTCTTAAGTGAAGTACTGATGAGTCATGATTTATTTGGAAATTCGAAAATGATAATGATTTCCTTTTTTAGTGTGAATTCTGTTCCGAAACCACCACCAATAAACCATCTTTATAAAGATAGATAATAATAATTTATTTTTGTACTAAATTCGAGAAAGCCTAACTATTTAAAATTTAATTTTTTTTATGGTGTATATTGTATGTGCTTAAACTAGTTTCTCAGAATTATGTCAAAAAATATTTCAACTCCGTTTAATCATCCTTTTTCCACTGCTTCCTTGGTTGATTGAATTGAACAATCTACTCTGCAGCCTTTTCAGCCTTCGTTTTTAATTGAGTTTTTTCATAGTTTCTGCCATTTCCAGCTATCCCATTCGCTATTCTCTTTTATCCCGATGCCAATTTTCAGTTTTTCCTATTTTTCGCGTTTGCATTTTATTTGGCTGGTTTTGCAATTTTTTTGTTGCCAGAAATAATTGAATTTTTTGGCCTCCAGGGAACCGAAAACGGCCAGGTTGGAGTTCGCTGCGGATGCTAGCCATCTAATTGCGACCTTAATCATTTCATTTTTTTAGCTTCCGGCCAGGTTAGTCAGTTTTGTGTGTTTGGTAATCGAAATCGTCCTGCCAAAAGGCAGGGCAAATAAACTGGCAAATGTTTTCCGCTTGCAAATTTCGAGGACGAGAGGTGGACAGTTCGTAGGCAAACACAAACTTGATTTTGCAAAAAGATGAGCAAAACTGCCAGTTGGCTGCCAACAGCGTTCATAGTTCACTTGGAGAAAAAGTGTTTACGTATGCTTTGCACTATGGTTTTTAAATAAATAAGTCGTTATTAATTATTGGATGTTGTTAGTTTTTTAAACTGTCAGGTCGATATTTATTTATTTCAAGCATTAAATGTATACGCTTTACTCATAATTGAATTGTTCTCAAAAATATTTCACAATAAGTGTATTTTCTTTGTTTTTGATGTACTCTTTAGTTTTGTTGAAAGCTAAATTATTATTTTTTCCAAGGATCCTATTTTTCCCAGTGCCTTGTTGCTGTTTGTTCCTGTTGCTGTGAACAGGAGCAGCTGCTGTGGATGCTTCTGGCTTTTTGGCCCTATCGAATCGAGTTAATTTGTGCCGGGCCAGGTCCTGGAGCTTCAAATAGGATCCTCTTCCTCCGGCAGCTGTGTTAGTTTTCGGTTGCTTTTAATCGAATTTTTGCTGTTGGGTCAGCTGCGGGTTTTTCGAGAAGTTGACTGGGTCCAGGTTAAAGGTTTTTTCTGGTTTGCTGCTTTTGCATTTTGCGTGTTGATCTAAGCGGTTTATTAGCCCCGATTTGCAAGTAAGCTGCTTAACATTTCCCGCACCACGGTGGCCATTATTTAATAATGAAAAGAGAGGCGGTTTCATTGCTTCTCTTCATCCCACTGGAAATCTGAAAGCTTAAAGTTGGCATATCCTGCTGGTACAGGGCTTTGTCTGTCGGTTTATTGGCTCTGTCACAGAGCCTCTGTGTTTGTTTGCTGTGTCTAAGCAGTTGATTTTCTGGACAACTTGTTTGTTTTCCGGGTCTTTTTTCGGAAAAGAAAAGTATTTATCAACTGTGGTGGCTCTTGTGGCAAAGTGACAAATTCATCGAATATTCTGATTGACTTTCTCTATAAATGATTAATTGACAAACTTAAGCTAGTTTGTTTAGGTCTTGAAAGGCATTTAATGGAACAGAAAACTTTATTATTGATACTATAAGTTGGCCATGCCTTCACCTTGAGTTCTTGGCCATTAGGCTAATTTGATTCTTTCACTTTTACAGAATCAATCAAACAATTCTAAAAAAAAATGTTTTATGCATTTTTATATTTTTTTTATATTTCTAACTGTGTAGAAAATATGTAGATTGCTTCCGGTTTTATAAGCAAATTCTTTAAATGTTCAATTCAGTTAAAGAAACATTTTCCGCTCGTATTCTGTTCATTGTTCATTGACTTTATTTAGTTTACATTTTATTGCTTGAATGTTTGCATTTATTATACGTTAACAATGGACGTTAACAAGGATTTCAAATATTTCAAGAATTCTATGCAGTAGCAATCAGTAAACAAAAATCTTTTGCCGCTGACACAGCAGCAGCAAGCTGACATGAAATTGAAATCAATGTTAATGGCAAATGACAACAGCAGTCGAGGGGAGCATCCGAGGGGCGAAGGTTAGTTAAATATTGATTTTAATTTTCCACATAATTGCAATTAGTTGATGAATGTGGAGCCAGCTGTTGCAGTCCTGTTTCCCCATTTCCTGTCGCTGCCACCGCCTCTGGAACCGTCTGATTCTGATTAAACATGGTGTCGGGGCAACATCAAAAACAGGAACGGATGCAATAAAAGGCATTCAACGAGAAGTCGAGTTGAGCAGCCAGCACTACGATGGCTTAATGTGGCACAGTGGTTAAACATATATATAGTAGACTATAAAAAGTATTCAAATAACGCAGAATACGTAGGACTTTCCGCAGTTTAATTAATTGAATTTACAAAAATTAAAATCCAATAAAACACTAATGAACTACATAAATTGTGTTAAATTATTGTATTTGTTCTGATAAATATCAAGCATCGCAGTATTAAGCTTTAAAAAGCTACATAGATCATACTTGTTATTGGTATTTTATTGCAAGCTTTTAAGGATTAGGACGGAAAATAAAATTCCTCTGAAAATTCATAAAAATTTGCAAATATTTGATGAGATTATTTGTAATGTTGGCAAAGCTTTTCCCATTTTCTTCTCCCTTTGCCACTGTGCCCAAGTTCTCGTCATTCTCTTGGCAGCAACGCCCTTTTGCTGTTCCCCCTTTGGTTTCTGTTGCTGTTTCTGAATTTCCCCAACTTGCTCCCTCGCCAACTCTTGTCGGGGGCCTGATGAAAAGCCACTTACGCACAATTTTCACAACTCAAAAGCATTTTATTGATTGCACTTTAAAAACGCCGGGTTGAGGGAAACCCAAAACACTCATACGCCACGTTGGCTGGCACACTGCTCCAGTGAGTTTTCAGCCCCTTTTTGAGAAATGTGCGTGTGAACTGGGTGCGTTTATTGACTGTCGTTTTTGAAATTGAGTTTTTCTGGCTTTTAGATGGCTCCACCCTCCCTGCCTCCCCAAAAAAAAAGAAACTTGGTTAAACTTTGGGGTCTTTTCCTGGCGCTGCAAAGGCAATTTAGCCCTCGAGGTCTCAGCCAGATGTATGCAAATGTGGATGGGGCTCGACTGAGAAATCAAAGTCATTTCTGCTCATTTTTTTCAGCTTGCTGCTGGTTAGATAACACACTTGCCTACGAAAAATTCCTCATTTTCCGGCTTTCCTGGCCCCTCGGGGTTAATTGTGCGAGAAGGCTAATGAACGTGGAGCTAAGGCAGCATCTGACAGCTGCGTTTGAGACTCGGCTTGTTAATTGTTTTTGAAATCGTCGAGTGAACATTAATAAGATGTAAATTCGAGGAAAACTAGAAAAGTCTGGAGTTGGGGGATTCTTAATTGGTAATTGGGGGTTAAATCTCGGCCCTATGAATTATGAGTGGCAAAGTTTAATTGGTGGCAGGAACAACTTTGATTGTAAATTCATATGAAAATGTATAGCCCTGATGATATTAGATTTTTAATGGCAAAAACTCTATATAATAACTAGCAACACCCAAAGCGACGTTGTCCGCTACTTTTAGCAAAGAATATCCGAGTAAAATCCCGCCTAACCTTAGCTAAACAGTAAACCCACCTAGAACGCACTAATATTCTATCCATATCCTCCTAACCATAACATACCTTACCTTAACACCGCATTAACCCTAATATTACTTCACCTTAACCCCACCTATTTTATTCTCACCCTTGGCACACTTTTTTAGCACCTTAATGCTGTTTTCACCTTAACACAAGTTTTTCATCTTCTTAGCTAACCTAACTTTAGTCTCACCTGAAAAAAAATGTTCCTTACTTTACTTACTTACTTTAACTTCACCTTTTCTTATTAAAACTTGTTTGTCACCTAGACCCACCTTATCCTCGATAAAGTCCAAACGAACCTTACCTTTCTCACTTTCACTCTTTCTTTACATTACTTTTACCCTAATTTATCTAATACCTCCTTAATCGCAACTTAACCCCGCACTAACCTCTAAATGTATCATTTTGGTTAACTAAGCGAATGCAGAGAAAAACTCGTACTATTTTTTGTACTGTTTTTTTCGAACAGATCTAACCACCAAAAACCTTAAAAGCTTAAAAAAGAATATATAAAAAATAACACAAACCTATGAAAGGCCACGGACAAAATGGTTTAAGCGAAAAACGGATCCGCCCGCAGGATCGGTAGGTAAACAAAAAAGGAAGTGGCCCAATGTCGGCTGGGGATCAACAGCTGGAGTTAAATATTTTCGGAAATAAGGAAAATTTAAAAAAAAAACGCACATAAAGCTCCAACTCTTTTTAGTGAAAACTGTGGATGTAATATGACGTGTGAGCCTTTTGGAGACGAAATTTTCAAACAATTTCCCCCCGCCTTTAACACAATTTAAAACCAACTTTTTTTAATTTTTGTGGGTATGTTTTGGCTGGTATAATTTCCAGATTATCAACGTGGTGCGAATACTACCTTTTCTTAAATTGGAATGTTATTTGTGCACGCATATATTATTGCACGCATTTTATTGTTTTAAAGTACAAAAATGCATATGTACGTATGTATACGTATATCTCAATAGTTTCTGTAATTTTTTTTACAGATTTCGAGAAGAGCCCAGAAACTAAAACTCCTTAATATTTTACGGGATACATACACATTTTGAATCAGAATTGCATCCATTAGGTGATCCGTTATTTTATCCTAATTTAATCATTACATACTTATGTACATGCCAATTTGTCGATGTGTGTGTGTGTCATTGCGTTTCTTACATTCAAATGTGACGTCTGAAAGTTTTTCCCTTAAAACCATTCTAAATTTTCTTTTAAATCCAAATGAAAATTTCTTATGCTTTTACGGGTTGGCTACACACTTTGACTTAGAATTGCGTCAATTAGGTAATACGTTCTAGTATCCAATAGTAAAATTTTGATCAGGTGTTTCCAAACAAAAAAAAACATCTCCTTCGCTTCAAATGACTCTCTCTCTGCTCTCTAATCTCTCGCTCTGCTTCTGCTGACGTTGTTTTTGTGAGAGCTGTGTTCGGAATTCGTTCGTAAGTGCTGCAAACTGCCGAAGCAACAAAAACAACGTGCTGCCAAAAAAGTCCCCGCAACCCCCGCAATCTTACAACAAAAATCATATAAAATCAACCGTGGGTCCCAAAAAAAAATAAAAATACCTTACTGATTGTATGGCATAGCTCCATACAATAAACCAAAAACGGATCCGATCGCATAATCGGTGCGGAAAAATTAATTAAGTGCCCCAACCGGAAGTCGGTTGGGGCTCATCTTCTGGGCTTTCAAAGATTTCCACAAATAAAGCTTAAAATAAAAATATCAACTTGTTTGGTTGAAAACTGTGGGAATGGTTCATGTTTTAATCCCGCAATTTCGCATTTTTCGAGAGTCCTGGGAGTCCTTAGGAGCCGAATTTCAAAAATCCTTTCTTAGTGCACACCTCCTCTAACACACGATTCAGCCCCAATTTTTTCCAGAATTTTAGGTCTTATGGTTTGGGCTGGGGGAACATGACGCAAATCGACTTCTACTCTTTTATAGTAATACTCGATTTCCTTATATTACCTGTTTCCACCATTCTAACTAAGCTTCAGTAATTAAGAGATATTGGGATTGGTTTTGTTAGCTTAAAAAGGACACTGTAAAAAATTATACATTTTTTTAATTCAACTTTAAAATGATTTAAAAATTTCACGGATAATTTTCTTACTAATAAAAAATTTATGTGTTTCTCAATTATGAAAAGAATAATAAACTAAGTTTTAAATATAAAATACTAAAAAAATACACGAACAAAACAACTACCGTCATATATATATCCATATATGTACGACACAGAAAACTTGTCCTTGAAACATTTAACTAATTAATCGATCTTCTAAGGATTGTCACATACATTGGCCCGTTTTTCTTATGTTTCCCATAAAGAAATTTATGCGAAATCAAGCCACCTCCAGCTTCGATCTGGCTCAGCACTATTCATTGCCTTTATATGGCTGTGCATTGTTTGCAAATCGCTTAATTATGGTTGATGGCATTTTATTGGGGCATGGAGCCACAAAAGGCGGTCACATCCCCAGGTCCTTTTGAGCCTACATTCAATGGCGGTCGTCTCCATTTTCATCTTCCTGCCTCAATCCCCGGGTCCTTCCTATTCCTCTTCCTCTTCCGCTTTCCTTTCGCCTTGTGACATTCTCCTAGTTGCCACGACCTAAAAGCATAAATTTCCCGTGGCTAGGCCAAAATCAACGCCAAATGCTCTAAACGTTTTGCTTATGATTTTTATTGCACGCATACGAACGCAAACTTATTCAGATCCATAGAAGTATATATTTTGTATGTTTATGTATAAACCCTGTGTAGACATTTTGCCGCAGCCTTAAGTGCGAATGCTACAAAAAATCCTGCAAAAAGGCGACCCATGACGATGACTTGTTTATGGCAGTTGGTGGCCACGCCCCTTTTACACTTCGTGTGCCTATATGGGGAGCACTTGGTTTATTTCATTAAGTTTCTTTTGATGAGACGGTCTACATATATTAGCATTATTTTTTCGAGAAATTTTTAAAAAAAAGCTCTTTTATGCAAAAATTATAGCATACTTTTTGGGAAAACGTAAGAAATTTCACTGCAAATATTAACCGTGTTCAAATTTATATTTCGGGGACCTATTAAATTAAACCTCAAGTCTTAAAACATTTAAATAAATTTAAGTTGAATATATTTATTAAATCTATTTTAAACATAATTAATTTTTGAAACACATGTGGTGCCAAAATTCAATTATAATAAATGTAATTTTCTTACCATGAAACCTGGAATACACCGATATAACCTGGAATGGAATTCCTTTCATGAAGATAAAATCGCAAAAGTTCACGCAAATTGAAAGTTTAAGTTATGCGGAGTATCTCCCATTCGTGGCTTCAATTTGGCCTTATCTTGCCGTTGTTTTTTCGTGTTGGCACTTGCCAAACAATGTCAGTTTTCAACTTTTAGCGCATTTTTCAAATTAGGTTAGCAGAACAGTGGCGGGGGGCTGGGTGAAAGGATGTTAGGATTTCGGGGTGTGCGTGTGTAAGAGAACAGGGGTGTAATGGTGTTGGCCCCAGTGAAAGTTTTCTTATTGTTTCAGGCGGAAGAGAAAGGGCTTGGCGGTAGGCTTGTTAGCATCCTTCCTTACTGCGCTTCCTGCGAGAACCCACCATCTGCTGCCCGTTTAACCTTAATGCTTTGGGCCAAACCAGAACCACACCCTTCACTTCCATTCACTACCATTCTCTCATAGCCCACCACAGTAAAAAAAATTATTTTCAAGTTCAATATTTTTAAATTGGTGTACATTTTACAATAACTTACTTCACAATAATATAATAGAATTGATTAACAAACAATAACTTTGTTTAATATAAATATTGTTAAATATTTTGAATGTTTAATGAAAGTAAACAACTACATCTACAACCGTAATAAAATGTGTGGTAGTTTTAAAGAAAATTATTGGCTTGGAAAGATAATGAACAAATATTAATTTGAATTAATAATATTATTGTCGGTGATCTTAAGTTAATTTTAAAATGTGAGTAGATTATTGCAGTTCCTAATAAATTGTTCTCTGTGTACCCACATTTGCGCACTGTTTCATTTTGATGTGCACTTATTTTTCAATTTGAGCGCGTGAGCATCCATCGTCCTGTCAGTTGGGCGTCTCATTCAAACCCGTCCTACGGACTTGGCACTTCAACGTCATCTCGGAGAATTATCAGCGACTGCGTCAGCATCTAAATATAATGCTTACCTGCCCCTCTCGTCCAGTAATTCAAACTGATTCCCTGGCTTTTCTATCCTTGCCTTTGTTCCTGCCCATCTCTTAGCCATTCGTAGTTGGCCAAGTTTTATGCTCGCTTTTTATGCGAACACGCCCCGTTGAGCAATTGTTGTTGCTTCTATGGGTGTTTTTAGTGCTCTCCTAATGAAATTTTTAAACGATTTCGTCTCACTTCACGGCCAGCAGCAGATTGAAAAGCGTAAATTTTTGAAGAAGCTTTGAGGGAAATTCTCAGAAATTATTTATATCTTTGTGTCTACAGGACTTGGTTACAAAGTTGCCTTTAATGGGTTAAGACTGAATGGTTTCTATTGTAAACTTTAATTATTAAATACTAATAAGTTTGTTATTAAATATAAATTATTATAACATAATTTAAGATAATCAAATTAATAAGTTAATTAAATCAAATAAAAAAAAATGTAAAGGAGATAAATTGACTTTAAATTATTATCAGTTTGACTTATTGGATAACTGTAATTATTTAATGTATATTAAAACAAGAGAGAACGCTATAGTCGGGTTGGTGTCCCGACTATCTTATACCCGTCACTCAGCTAAAGGGAGTGCGAGGGAGATGGATATATAAAATTATTTTGATTGCGCATAATTTTTTAATGAATGGTCCGATTTGAAAAATGTCTTCTACATTTCGATAGGTATACTTATACACAACAAAAAAATACTTAAAGGTGTGGGCGCCAGACACATTTTAAAATCGTTAGTGGGCGATTATGGGCGTCAGAGGGGGCGTGGCGCTCGGCTGAAATAAACTTGCGCTGCCTAGGAAGCCCAAGAACATGTGTGTGAAATCTCAATCTTTTAGCTTTTATAGTTTCTGAGATCTCAGCGTTCATACGGACGAACAGACGGACGGACAGACGGACATGGCTATATCGACTCGGCTAGTGACCCTGATCAAGAATAGATATACTTTATAGGGTCGGAAACGCTTCCTTCTCCCTGTTACATACTTTTGCACGAATACAATATACCCTTTTACTCTACGAGTAACGGGTATAACTAGTTTATTTTTTTAATATGTATTGACAAACGAATTGCATAAATTTATTTTTAATCTGCTAAACAGATTTAAAATCAAATGTTTCTTGTGGTTTGCAGTACAGGTAAAGAGAATTTATTAATAAAGAATTCCTTGTGTTATCATTCCCCCATAATTAGCAAAATAATAATCCGTTCACTACACGGGAATCCACTAGGAACAGAATGTACCTTTAATTAAACTAAATGGGCGAATAATTGAAAACGAAGCACTTCAAAGAGCCAAGATTATTACAAATTTAAATGAACCAGTACACACTAAAGTACATGTTCTTCTCACCTGTTTATGTGTGTGTTTCCATAGCTTTCCTGTTCGTAGGATGCTGTCTGGGTCATAAATTTACTCCTGAAATGGCTAAAAGGAGAAGCATACACACAGGCACAGCTGGAGGGACTTTAATTAGAACACCTGACTGACTAACACACACACCAAAATAGTTATCCGGTAATATAGTTAGTTTCCATTTATTTCAATTAAAAATTCAGTTTGGCCAAAGGGAACATAAATATTCATTGGTAATCACGTTGACCTTACTCCTTCTCTCTGTCTCTCTCACTCACCACTCTTTCCGTCTCTCTCTTTTATTGCAGCTAGTATTTTGTGATGAAGTCATGTGGAAATAGCAGCCACAACAGCAACAAGAACAAGAAGAGCAACAGGACCAGTACAATTATAGGCAAAAGTTAATTAAATGCTGCATCATTTGCAAACTGCAAAAAGGAATTCTTAACAATCGCAATAAAACTTTTGTCGAACAAAAGTAATTAAAGGACCCCACACCCATACCAATACCTCACTTGACGCCATGCGACACCCAAGTTGGTAGGAGTGGCAAGGAGGCAAGGAGGCGGGGCCAGGAGTCCAGGAGTACATGGCCAGAAGCCAGCTGACGCTGCCAGCCGCAAACAGCTAACAGCTAAGACCAAGGAGCCCCGCGGGGACCAAGGACGCAGGACGAAGACGAAGCGACGGCCAACAAAATGCAGAAGGAGAACAATGTCACGGCGGAGAATTGCCAATTTGTGGGGCCCTATCGCCTGGAGAAAACCCTCGGCAAGGGTCAAACGGGTAAGTGCCGGAGAACTCTAACCATTTACGTGATACTAAGTGGTAGCTGCATCGACTAAAACTATCATTACATTCATTGGATAGAGGTGGAGTGTTTTTCTTTACTGTAATTATACCTGTCTGTTGTGATTTTAGCTTCTTGAAGAAATTTTCTGTTTTAATTTATAACCAATATTTACACACATCAAATCTGGATAATAATTAGATTAAAAGAAAATTTAATCCATTTTTAATGTATTTTGTGAGAAGCGAAATTCAAGAAATTTTCAGCCAGCCATTTCCCCAGTTTTATAAATCCTCTTAAATATACATGTATTTAAAAGCTTTAGAATTTGATATACGCATAAAAAGTTATTCTTAAATGTAAATTAAATAACCGAGGAGAGCTCTTAAATATTCAACCATTGAAACAAAATGTAATTTTTATACCTGTTAATCGTAGAGTAAAAGGGTATATTGTATTCCTGCAAAAGTATGTAACAGCTAGAAGGAAGCATTTCCGACCCTATAAAGTATATATATTCTTGGTCAGGGTCACTAGCCGAGTCGATCTAGCCATGTCCGTCTGTCCCTCTGTATGTCTATCTGTCTGTCCGTCTGTATGAACGCTGAGATCTCGGAAACTTCAAACCAACCTTCTAGGGATTAATCACTCATATTCTTGGGCTTCCTACGCAGCGCAAGTTTGATTTATCCGAGCGCCACGCCCACTGGTACGCCCACAGTCGCTTTAAAGGACTTTTAAAAAAGCCTGGCGCCCACATCTTTACAGATTTTGTAAAAGTTTAAATGCCATTTTGTGTTTATTAATACCTATCGAGCAAAAAATGAAATGACCACCAGATGGCGCTGACGACTGCGTATCTCCATCTCCCTCGCACTCCCTCTAGCTGAGTAACGGGTATCTGATAGTAGAAATTCTCGACTATAGCGTTCTATCTTGTTGTACCCGTTACTCGTAGAGTAAAAGGGTATATTGTATTCATGCAAAAGTATGTAACAGCTAGAAGGAAGCGTTTCCGACCCTATAAAGTATATATATTCTTGATCAGGATCACTAGCCGAGTCGATCTAGCCATGTCCGTCTGTCCGTCTGTCTGTCTGTCCGTCTGTCCGTCTGTCTGTCCGTATGAACGCTGAGATCTCGGAAACTATAAAAGCTAGAGGATTGGTATTTGGCATGAAGATTCTTGGAGTTCCTACGCAGCGCAAGAAGGTGCCACGCCCCCTCTAACGCCCACAATCGCTTATATACGATTTTAAAAATTTAAATATTTCGGAAAAGTAAAAAATGCAGTTTTATTGTGTTTATCAATACCTATCGAAATGTAGAAGAAATTTTTCAAATCGGACCATTCGTTAAAAAGTTATGCGTGATCAAAGTTTCTATCTCCATCTCCCTTGCACTCCCTATACCTGAGTAACGGGTATCTGATAGTCAGGGCACCCGACTATAACGTTCTCTCTTGTTTTTGGTTGTACTTATGGACTTACAATTTTAAAAATGTAGAAATCAGATTAGTTGCATTGCTATTATTATTAGGTTTTATAGATGGAAATGGTAAAAAACATTCGAAAAGTATAACCTAATAAATAGTATTCTTAAACAATTATTGAAACATCAATTTAATTGATTTCCACTGTCTCTTTTTATCATTTGTAGTTTTGTTTTCTCCGTTTTTTGTTTTCTTCGTTTTCCTTTTCTTGTCGTAGGACAAAAACCACTCAAAAATATCTGCAATACTCACAAAAGTTGTTTCAATTACGATTTCCCATTTATCCATTTGCAGGTCTCGTCAAGTTGGGCGTGCATTGTGTGATTGGCAAGAAGGTTGCGATTAAAATAATCAATCGCGAGAAACTCAGCGAATCGGTGCTAATGAAGGTAAGTAGTTACCCGGGGTCGAAGGTCGTACTTGATGGAAAGTTTTCCTGCCTTTGGTTTATGGTTTTCCCGCTGTTTATGATTTTGTTTTTCGCTTTCTTTTCCTATTTCTTTCTCGATTTTTGTTTGTCTTCTCCTGGCGTAAAAGTCATAAAAAACTGTGACAATAAAATTTGTTTTGTGGTTCGTTGTTTTATTGCCCGGTTCCTTGAAAGTGTATCGTGGTTTAGGGGCTGCCGCAGGGGTGGATCCAAGGGTGGAGCATTGCAGTCAAACTTACAGCCATTTGGACTTTTGGACTTACATTACATGTTGGGGAAAGGAAAAAGGCTCTTGGGGATTTCCCAGGCTTGCGGTTTTCTCAGGATCTTTAGTGTGCCAAAGTCAGAGAAAGTCAAAAGGATATTTCGTCCCTTAAATTAGACTTTAAATATTACAGAGATTTTGTTAGGATTTAATTTTGTTTTTGGTTTGGTTGTCTCTTTCTAACGAAAATCAAATATTGGTCTATTGAACACATACTTCGAAATATATTCGTGGCTTATCTGACCTTTACGAATTGAAAGCATAATTATCTTACAAATAGACCACAAATTATCTGTGGTAAATACTCATTTATTCTTTAATCGATTTTCTGCCATAACCGAGAGCGCACCACGTCTATTATAATACGTGGCAAACACTCTAAATAGATTTCATTCATTCGCAGACCCGCCACTATTCATTCGGCTCCTATAAAAGTCACAGTAAAGCTCAACTATTTATCTTTTCTTTGCTGTCATAATAAAACCATAGAAAAGGTTACCCCACCCCTACTACTCCTCTTCTATATCTACCGAAAATGTGGTGCACTTTTTGTAGGACATTGAAAGGACATGGGACAAATTAGTGCGTGCGACAACAAAGTAAAACAAAATTGACTGCCCTTAGGTTGGGGTGGAGTTTTTGGGGGTGACAAAAGCTCAGACATGTAGGACAATCGAAATGCAAGGTGAGGTCGAGGGGTGCAAATGAGGATAAAGAACCGCCGATGATTGCGTGTGGTGTCCATGTTGTAGGGCCAGCTGGTCGGGACACGCAATGAGAAATTGGACGCCATTCGGAGGACAACAATGGGCTATTATGGCCGGAAAGCACCAAGCACTTTAAGTGCATTGTAAGGAGAAGTGCACTATTCAAAAAAATTAGAAAATGCTTTCCTGGAACTATAATATTAGGATTACGGGCCTAGATTATACTATATGCAGATTATACTATATGATGTACTATATTAGTACAGAAATATTCGTAGATCCAAGTATTCAGTAAAAGCAATAGACCATCCCTCTGATTTCCTTAGAATTATTATGTGATTAAATTGAATAACTTTTTCTCCCAGTGCTGGTATGGGGATTTAGGGGAACTTGGCAACATTGTCGATAAGTCGATTAAAATCGCTTGTCTCTCTCTTTGCGAAGGTTGAACGGGAAATCGCCATAATGAAACTAATCGATCATCCGCACGTCCTTGGCCTGAGCGATGTGTACGAGAACAAGAAGTATTTGTATTTGATATTGGAGCATGTATCCGGCGGTGAGCTCTTCGACTACCTGGTAAAGAAGGGTCGGCTGACGCCCAAGGAGGCGCGCAAGTTCTTCAGGCAAATCATCTCCGCCCTGGATTTCTGTCACTCGCATTCGATTTGGTAAGTCCTTGGACTCCGCTCTGCGTTGAGAACTCCCTCACTCCTCCGAACTGCAATCAATATTGGATTTATTTCGCTTTTCAGCCATCGAGACTTGAAGCCGGAGAACCTGCTGCTGGACGAGAAGAATAACATTAAGATAGCGGACTTTGGGATGGCGTCTCTGCAGCCAGCTGGCAGCATGTTGGAGACCTCGTGCGGCAGTCCACACTACGCGTGTCCGGAGGTCATACGGGTAAGACTCGGGTGAAAAATGGCCAAAAGATTGCTAGCCGGGCAGCTCCGTTCCGTTCGTTCCCCCAAACTCTGAGCACAAGTGCGGCAAACGCATAAACGTCAATCAAGGCGAACTTTTTAGCACATTTTCAGATGCAGCATCGCTGGCATTGGAGGAGGCGGCTTCCTGGAGTCGTTTTCCTATGCAAATTTCGTCAGGCTAGTCGGGCTCCCTTCTATGCAAATGCACATCATGTGCGCATATGATTTCCCATCTCGGGAAGCCCTGCGCTCTCTACACCCAACAAAAAGTTGCGATTCCCCCTTAAAGTGTTCGATTTTCTGCCAAGGGTAAGGGGATCTTCGTGACTTTCAGAGAAACAATTTATTGCGATTTAAATGTCATATCCTTGTTATACTCATACGAAGCAAACAAAGAGTTTTTAGGCATTTTTAATAAGAAATGTTCAAATATTAAATAGAAGTACCTCACCTTGCCCTTAAAATATAAGTAGTCTTTTTCACATTTAATAAGGAGACAATTACATTTCTTTAACTTAGGAAATATCTAGTTTACAATTTTCTTAGTGTATCCCCTACATATCCTTCATGCTGGATTCGCTGCAGCTTCTGGCGATGCTTCTTGGCTCCTGCACCCGTAATAAATTCATAAGGGGAATTTTAAAATATTTCCTCGTTCACTCTTATCATATACTCCGGCTGGGTTATAAATCTGGCTTGCTACGTGATGTTTAGCTTATCTGCACGTATATATTCTTTTATAAATATTCAACAGTCAAAGCTCAGTGGGTACTGGTAGGTCTCCCCAACTCCTAATTGATGTCTGCTAACCAAATCTGCCCTGGAAGGGAAAACCTTGACAATTTGTAGGGGAAAATTGCGTGGAAAGCCCATGTACTCAATCACTTAAGTGGTCGTTTATCAATCTTTGGAAGGTGGCAGGGGCTCAAGCCACAACCAGAGCCCCAATCCGGTTTAGGGTTACCGACAAACAAAAGTTGGCCAGGGTAATCGAGCGTACACCAGACATGTAATCTCAAAAATTGGAGTTTTCAGAGTAGCCTATAATTGGAAAATGCTTATAAGTAATGGGTCGGTTTTGGCTTTTGACAGGAAGTACATGTGGTTATCATAGAAGGGTAACAGATTATATGTTGCAGTTCCATTCATATAAAAGTTAACTATAAAAAAATATTCATTTCAAAAATAAAGTTTTTTTGTAATTCGTGATATAAGGTCCTAATTATTATTGATTAGAATTTAAAGAAACCTGATCCCATTTTCCAAATTCTTAGAAAATAATAAATATCTTAATTTTTTCTACATATTCCAAAACATAAAAATAACTGTAAAGCAACTATAAATGGATTAGGATACACACAATTAAAAGCAAATAGTTATGGAATCATTAAATATATCCCACCTTCGTGTTTAAAGATTTACCAGTCGGCCACATGACCCGTAATTTACAGTCGTACTACAATTGCACATTGTAGTGGGCAACAAACTGCGAGTCATTGTGCCATTTACCTGCCAAGTCAATAACCGTCCCCTAGGAAAACCGAATCGTCGGAGTGAGGGAATGAGAAACTTGGCATTTGATGGACACGTCAATGGACGTCAACGAGTTGAACGGACCTATCCCCCTTCACAATCAGTCTTTAAATAGAAAACTTTTTAAATTAGTAAGCACTCAGATCAGGCTTATGGCATTCCCATTCGAGTGTGGCTCGATAAAAAAAGGGTGACGGCTCCTAACGATTTGGGGCCACGCACAATGGCCAATCGAATTTCGAAAATAATCAAGCTGAAAGCAAACATAAGAGGAATATCCAAGCAAACGGACAAACGTTCGTCTTGAAAATGTCTCAATTTCTGATTTCCCATTTTCCCTCTATTTTCCTCCACTTTTCCAGGGTGAGAAGTACGATGGCCGCAAGGCGGATGTCTGGTCCTGTGGGGTCATCCTGTACGCCCTGCTGGTGGGTGCGTTGCCCTTCGACGACGACAACTTGCGCCAGCTGTTGGAGAAAGTCAAGCGCGGCGTCTTTCACATACCGCACTTCGTGCCGCCGGACTGCCAAAGTCTGCTGCGCGGCATGATTGAGGTAAATCCGGACCGGCGTCTCACGGTGAGTCATCCACATTCGCACCCAGAAATGCAGTGGCGATCCAACAATGCCATCTCCCAAAATTATCTGCTTTTCTGAGTGCACTTAAAAACAAGTTAAATACATGTATAGTTTTTCGGTTTCTTAAACTAAATTTTAAATTTTTTAAGGGTTTTACATTCATAAAGAGTTTTTTTATAAAGTGAACATACGTAATTTCTTGTATATTGGCATTATAATATTAAAAATGTTTATTAGAAACCAATTTAAATTTTATTTAGTTTCGTAAATTGGGGATATAAAAGATGGAATAACAACTTCCCAGTACAAAGGCCTATTACTTTTTTTTGAGTGTGGGTGGTGAGTCATTTGAAAGCCACCCCCAAGCGTTTGTTGGTTTTTGGGTCACCACGTTGCCAGCTATTTACCCACCCTCCCTTGGACTTCCTCCCTTTAACTCGTTTTTGCTTCATTTCCGACCGCGTCCAGCTGGCTGAAATCAACCGCCATCCGTGGGTCACAGCTGGCGGCAAGGGGGAGCTGGAGCTGGAGCTGCCGATGATGGAGGTGGTGCAGACACATGTTATTCCCACAGCCACTGCGGTGGATCCGGATGTGTTAAACGCCATTTGCTCGCTGGGCTGTTTCAAGGAGAAGGAAAAGCTCATCCAGGAGCTGCTCAGTTCAAGGTACGTTTGAAAATCTTTAATATTTAAAATCGCTTATCTAACTTTTGATCACCTATCATTTAGTCACAATACGGAGAAGGTCATATACTTCCTGTTGCTGGAGCGCAAGCGAAGAAGACCCGCGCTAGAGGATGACGACGAGATTGCCCAGAAGTCCCGCAGTGAACTGGATGCAGTGGATCCGCCGCGTAAGCGCCTGGACACGTGTCGCATAAATGGTACCAATGCTCCCAGCTATGGACAGATTTCGGAGGGTTCACCGCTGACGCCAAGACGACAAGCCTTTAAGTAAGTGTGGAATATTCAAAATGTTCTAATTCAAATAGAAAAATGAACCCCAAAAAAATTTTATGTTGTACATATGTATTTATTTGGAAGTCCAAAGTAAAAATGAACTCTGAGAAAATGTTATAATGAAATTAAAAAATATTTTTATTCATCTGGTACCTACATATTTAAAAACAAAAATTATTTCTGAAAATTAAAAATATTTCAATGTGAAAATATATTTTTATACCCTTGCAGAGGATATTATGATTTCAGTCAGAAGTTTGCAACGCTGTGAAGGAGACGTTTCCGACCCCATAAAATATATATATTCTTGATCAGCATCACTAGACGAGTCGATCTAGCCATGTCCGTCTGTCTGTTCGTCTGTCTGTCTGTTTCTACGCAAACTAGTCTCTCAGTTTTTAAGCAATCGGGATAAAACTTTCCCAAAAGTCTTCTTACTATTGCAGGTAGTATATAAGTCGGAACCGACCGGATCGGACCACCATATCTTAGGGCTCCCATAGAAAGGATCGGAAAAAAAACGTTAAAAAAATTCTAGCTTCGTTGTTTTTTGAAGTATTACCTTCTACTCTTGGTAATATTAGTTTTTAAATATTTCTGAATTTAGAATTAAATTTAAAAAAAATCTGATCACTATATCACATAACTGCCGTAGGAACGGTCGGAAAATTAAATGGAAATTAATAGGAAGCAAGTTATATCTTTGTTGATTTTTATTGCATTCTCTTCTTTTCTGGGATATAGCTTCTCTTTAACATTTCAAAGTTTCGAATTAAATTTAACAAAATTCGGACGTCTACATTTTATAGCTGCCATGGGAAGGATCAACAAATTAATTTCAAAATAATACGAAAGCAACTTTAAATTTGATTGTTGTAACATATACGAAAGTAAATCTAAATTTAATGTTTTTGTAAGTTGATGGGAATGATCTGCTTTCTTGTTTTATTGGTAGGGTGATTTTTTGTTGTATTTTATTAGAAAACATCAACATAAAAAATATTGTTTTCGTAAAAATAGGAAATGGTTTTAAAGAATTAATTTCTCGGTAATTCAAAACCACCAAAAATCAATTTCAATATTTTTTTTATGAATCCCACTAATTGCTGAATTTGTCCTTCTTTTAGCTTCCGCTCGTACAGCAGCACACGGAACCATCAACGGCGCTCGCCCACAACAGTTTCCTCGTCGGTGCGGAGCTCCTCATATCACAGTCCCACGCGTTGCAACTCCCCGATGAGTTCTGCCCAGCAACAGGCGAATGCCATATCTCGACCATCTTCCCCAGCGGCGGGAACCAGGCATTCGACGTACGGGGACCGTGATCGTTCCGGACACCACTCCTCGGTGAGCCGGACACCCTCGCACAGTTCGCAGAAGAGCATCGAGGGCGATGTGGTGGTGGTGCGGGAGCCCAGGATCGAACGAAGAGACTCACTGCGTCAGGAGCGTGGAGGAGGATCGCCGAGGGAGCGAGGGGATTGCGGCATTCCGCCGGGCAGCCCGGGCGGCAATTCGAGCGGATCCACTTCCGCCTCACCGTCGGTGCACCACCGTGCCAACTCAGGTCCGACCATTGCCATTAGTATGTTCCACGATCCAGATTCAAATAGTGGTGTGTGCATGCCCCGTAGATCCCTTAATTATAGTTGTCCAACACAGAAAAATGACCAAGTTAAAGCAAGATCAAAAGCTGGTCTTGTTTTAAGTTTAAAAACCGATTTGATAGGGGTAATTTAGTATTTTCAATAGTAAAGTACTTCTACCTAATATTCTTATCGCATGGCTGACAAGAATAGTTGGTATTATCTTAGTCAAAAAAAGAAAGAGTATGATTTAGCAATTAAAGCTTGATCGAAAGGAAAATAGAAAATTAGCCTTGAGACATATCGGTTTGAAAACTAAGATTATTTTTCTTGTGTAATGTGTTTCCTGTATAAACCTCCATTTTCCCCTTTACTTACAGTTGTCAATCCCAATGGCTCTCCCATGATGAATAACAGCAGCCCGGGAATGCCCGGCTCACCTTGCAACACACCTGGTGGTCAGTTATGGAAGACGCGGCTCACAAACATCAAGAACAGTTTCTTGGGAAGTCCGCGGTTCCATCGCAGAAAAATGCAGGGTATGTGTGTCGTTAGTAAAACAATTCAAATTCAAAATGATTAATTTTAATCAATGCCTCCAGTGTCGGCCGATGAGGTGCACCTGACGCCCGAGTCCTCGCCGGAGCTCACAAAGCGTTCTTGGTTCGGTAATCTCATAACAACCGAGAAGGATGAAACGTTTACTATTTTGGTCAAGGGCAAGCCCATTGCCACGGTCAAGGCGCATTTGATCCATGCATTTTTATCCGTAAGTAGAAAAATATCGTTCATTAAACAAAATAAAACTGCGGAATATTTATGTATTCATGTAATGCTTACAATTTATTAGAAACTACTCGCTACCAACTGTAGGCCTTCAGCTCGTGGGGTTTAACTTCATAAGTTTTCGGAATAATTAGGTTACATGTTAATAAGGAATAAAGAAGATATAATAATAATTCATAAAGTTCATATGGGTAAAAAATTTTAACTAAATATTTTAGACGTCTAGATATATTTTTTGATTCAAGAGTCTTTAATCCTTTATTATACTTTTCTGTATAACTTTTTTCCAGGGACCATTAGAGTTTTATTTTAAAAATCACATTTTAACAGTTATTTTCCGATTTGTAAAGTAAAACTTAAAGTGATCAAAAATAAAACTCAAACTTGACTTATTGCTATTTTGTGGGTAAAATATATTAAATACAAATATAGTTATACAATGTGCGCTGTTGGTTTTTTAAAGATTTTTAATAAGTGATATACGTTATATAAGTTATAAACATTATCATGTTTATTTTAAATCATTTCATTTTTTCAAAAATACATAATATACATAAAAATCAAAAAATATAAATCATTAGGGACTTATAAACTACAATGACTAACAAAAATAGTGGTGTATTTAAACAAAAATTGGGATTCTTTTATGTACATGATTTTTCGTAAGAAAAATTTACAATATAAGTTTTTTTCGGTCCCTGCTTTTTTCAGATGGCTGAACTATCTCATAGTGTGGTCTCGCCCACCTCGTTTCGGGTGGAGTACAAACGGAATGGCAATGGACCCGTCATGTTCCAGCGCCATGTCAAGTTCCAGGTGAGTTGGTCGAGGCATCAGCAAGGTCTCAGATCGCTAATGGTTCGGAATTTTTTCAGGTTGACATCAGTGCCATTTGCAAACAAGGTGACATTGCAGATATGTTGTTTGCATTAACATTTACGCTGTTATCAGGTAAACAATACGCCATCATCAAACCCTGTACACAACTTAATTTAACAAATTGTTTATGCAGGTAACATTCGGCGTTTTCGACGTATTTGCGAGCACATTCAGTCCCAGGTGTGCTCCAAGCGGTTCCCGGGTCCCAGTAGTCCGCCAACGGTGACCAGTGTAACCCAGGCTGTTTCGGAAAGCTCCTCCTGCGGATCGGTGTCCAGTGAGAGATTATCGTACAAGCGACAGGTGGTGAGTCCGCTTTAAAAGCAGTGTCGAGGATGTACAGCTAACACGAAATATATTTAGATCGAAAACGATATGGAGAACGATTCCATATTCTCGTACAAGTCGGGCAATGGACGTCGGGCCTCGACCACAAACAACAACAATGCCAATCCAGTTGACATACCAGGCAGTCCCATTGCAGTGCGATCCAAGTAAGCAGCACACCGAATAATGTACATACACTTTTATAGGTCCACACAACATTAAGACCCTTTTTATATATTTCTCTGAAGCATTTAAAGTACTCAATGAAGTAGCAAAGTAAATCCCAGATTGTAAACATATAATTACAACACGATTTTTTCATAGTATGATCATCTTTATTAGGCATGAATTATATTTATTAATTACATATTTTACTTTTTTGAAATGATTACAATAATTATTGCATTATTAAATAAATTTATTTATTGCATTATTAAATTTAATTTAAATATTTTAGTGGTACGGATATAATATATACTTTTGAAAAGTTTTAAGTGTTGTTCATCAATTTGAACTAAATAATGTTTTATGGAAAATTTAAATTATTTCAAAATATTGAATTAAATTTATTTTATCTACCTTTTTAATGAATATAATTTTAAAAAAAGTAATACTCAAGTTTTTCGTATAGAAAACTAATTTTTGTCTCCATTTTTCAGCTCGGAAACCGCTGAACACGAACGCAACCGCGAGCTGCAGAGTGAGCGTCAGGCGACAACGATGTCCGGTAGTGCAATCGCATGAGAATTATTTCTCTGATTTAGTTACATTTTTCTCAAGGACATTTGTTTCGATATGGCACTAGTCAACACCAAACGCAACCAAATATTGTATTCCAACTAGAGAACAAATGAGCCACTCAAACAGTATTTTTTCCAGAGTACCATCAGCCAGAGATCTTCAAACTAAGTAAACACACGAAAAATCCGAGTAATATACCAAAGCAATAATAGTGGAATTTTTATGAACTAGCATATATAACGAATCTGAACTTTTGAAAGCCGATTGAATGAACAGAACTTTGCTAGCTGCTCTAGCTTTTATCGAATTTTGTTTTCTATTTATTGTTGATTTTTTGAGTGACTTTTTGTATATGTTCTTTTGAGGGACATTGTTGCCGCCGCGCCTAAAAAGCTTGCAAGTAAAAACACCGTGTAAAAATATACAAAAAAATCAATTTAGCTCTAGCCTAAGTCCAACCAGTTATTCTAGTCGATTTCTTTACCTAGACTAGGCCTCGTATTTAGCTACGCAAATGATTGCTACTCAAGAAAATTCGCTGACGATTTGTATAGAGTGTATAAAGGATATTACGCAAATGCACTGATCTTTAAATACTAACTAAAATTAAACAAAGTGAAAAAACTAAAGAACTTTTGCATTAACTTAGCGTTGCTGTTTTTCTAACAAACCAAATCGATATAACTATTTTGCTAGCCAAAAAAAAAATGAAAAACCGAAGAAACGGGACGGAAAACGCAAACTATTTTTCCTAAATAACAAAATATTTACTAAATAAAATGCGTCAACTTTCGAACTTGAGACATGCATATATGACGATCAAAAGAGTGTTGTGTGGTAGATAAATTCAGCTGATATTGACAGTGCATAGGGAAGAGGAAAAACCGGCATGTATAATGTACAAAAGATACCGAATAACTAACAACGGCACAGCACATGGCTACTAAAGCATATACAGCACATTAAAGTAACGACATTAAATACCAGAAACAATATATTTTGCATGGGCATGAAATAAAGCTTTCTTAACCAATACTTGTATAAATCGATTGAGACGAATATATATCTATGTATAGAACGGATCGGAGATTGTACAAATTGCTGGGTTGCATCAGCGACAAAAAAACCTAGGAGAGATTTTTAATTGGGAGTTTGTATATTTTTTATTGGAAAACAAGTAGAGCAAACAAGCTGTCCAAGAATGCACAAATCGCGATGCTATCGATGACCTTTGATTGTGTTTCTCCCAGTGTAAGAAGCGTTTAGCAAGGCA
The DNA here is from genome assembly GCA_037075285.1 of Drosophila lutescens. Lineage (NCBI taxonomy): Eukaryota > Metazoa > Arthropoda > Insecta > Diptera > Drosophilidae > Drosophila > Drosophila lutescens. Next base: position 129,602 of record JBAMCF010000091.1, read on the forward strand.
ACCCCACAAACAATCACATTGAATCCTTCCCTACCTTACTTTTGAGTGGTTTTCATAGTTTATAGATTCTTTTCTAACACCCAAGCCAATCAGAGTTCTTTGTATAACACATACGATAATTTGAAACTAAAAGACTTAAGAAATCGACATAAAGCTAATGAAATCCAAACAAAAAACCGTCCATTTATCCACTTAAAGCTAACAACAATGTAGAGGCACCTCAGCAATTTGTGGAATCTACTGGATAAGAGTGTAAAGGGAAAACTGAATAATGTATGTAACATGTAAAAGGATATAGATCTATACTGAAACTGTGTATGACAGCAATATCAAAATAGTCAGATGGGGAATAAGAAGCGATACTAAAACGTGATTAGAACAAATATTTAACGACAAATTACGGCAAGTTAATAAATGCTTAATGATAAACCAAAGTAAAGTCGCGTAAAACATAACAAATATTTAACATTACTATTTAAAAGTATTGAATCAGTACTTGGAAAAATACACGAGAACAAACTCAAACAAAAATCATGCAATAATATTGAAATGAAATTACTTTCTAGCATTAACTACAATACATCAAATTATTTATCGCTCATCATATTGAAAATACTCAAGAAGAAAACGCATTTAAGCTGAACATACATTCAAAATTAAGCTCACCGACTTGAAGAGATGGCATTCATATATTTATACATGCATATATCATATACACCTCGATCATATTATATTCTGTATTTACTTTCATATACAAGAACAAAGTCCTCCCAGCATACCCAACATATACGAAGTATACATCTATATGCCTCACCTGCATTCGTACATCCATATATATTTACATACAAGCGCATTTAATACGAGTTACATTTCATCACCAAAATTGTATCATAAGAAATGTAAAAATCATATTTTTCACTTGATACTAAAAACTAATAATACTAAACCTAAGCATAACCAAAAAGCTCTGCATACTAAAAACCAATCGCGGCTAAGAGGAAAAGTATAACGATAATTGCTTTATAAGGACTACACAATCCAAAAAACCTAATACTCAATGCTGCATAATGCCACGCCTACCTTTTTACCTTAACTGAAGCCTATACTAGATGATCAACCAAACTTTCGCGCTCTTGTCAAAAACATAATCACCACCAAACCCAACTAACTCATTTTAACTGCTTCACACTGTGCATGAGCAGCGAATATTTGCGCCGAGATAATTTTATATGCAACGTATACATATTTCTATCTATAGTATATATACACATCCCTATATATACACGCATTATACACCGAAGCAAGCGCTTTACTTCAGATGCAAATGCAGTGCAATGGAGAAATGTTTATTACTCATTACAAAATAAACGATTCGCATACTTATTAAAATACATTTAGAGGGTAATGCTGTGTATTGTACTACGCTTTTTACGTTGTTGTTTTGTTTTCCTCCTGCGTTTCAACATATTATTGTAATCTTGTAATTAGTTCTGCAAGTGATTACGGCTAAGTTAAATACTGCATTGTGCGCTTTGTTTAGTATCTTCGGATATAAGTTGAATGATTGTATTTTGTAATTTATTTTTAAGCTTGAGGAATCGCGTCTGAGGTGGGTGAATCTGAGACAGGCCGAGATCGAACCATAAAAATGATAAATATTAGAACCAACACGTGTAAGGGAAACAACAAAACCATAAAAAACAAACAAACAAAGTGGCATCTGTTATTAGGTTAAAATAATTATTGATATTGTTTGCAAGAAAATGTGTGAAATATTTATAAATACAAATAAAATACCACTTAGCATAAAAACAAACAGTGAACAGACAAGCAAACAACAACAAATTGTAATTGCAATTTAAAAATAAAATTAATATTTCAAATAATAACAAAGACGTTTTATTGGGTTGCGAAATTTAAAGAGTTAAAAAAATGCTATGGTATGCCTTAGAGTTCATTATCAAAGGTTAATTCGATCTGTTAAACGGGTCGTATGCGTAATATGTTTCCCCAACAGATTCAAATGGGGATAAAAAGCATTTTTTTCGAAATAATTGAAATTAATTAATAGGACTAAGACAATTTTTTTAATACATTTTTAAAACTTTTCGTAAAAAAGAAATACAATTTATTTTTATAAAGGAAACGTTTTAGGTTGAATAACAAATGTCATTGTCCAATAAATAAATGTAAAAAGTGTTTTTTTTTAATTATGTGACTACAGAAATAAGAATACTTACTATCTTATTTTTATTTTCTTTTCTTAAATATATTTATGTAGTTTTTGTAAATGATAAGTAATTTAGATTACTTAAAAATTTAAAAAAATTTTTGTTGGTAAAATTGATCAATAAAGTAACTATACCAAATAGTAGGTACTTTATCAATAAAAAAAAGTCATCCATGTATTTGTTTTTGCTTCGTGTACTAAAAAATAGTCAAACTATCAATGAAATAGTGACGCTTACGGAATGTGTGTATTTTGTTTTTGTATCTTTAAACTATTTTAAATAGTTATTATAGTGATAACTTGCGTTTTTTCTATGGCAGCCATGTGATGGGATGGTTGTATAATTATAAGAATCACATATATTCATAATAGGAGTTAGTAACTGAATTGTGCAAAATTTCAGCATAAAAGAGTGAGGGCTTTACTTGCTGGAAAGAAAAATAGGGTTTTCCTTAAAAATAAAATAGTTTTGAAAAATACTAAATATCTTGGTAATTACTGAGGGGTACAAAAAAGTGTCTTCGGTTCCGATAAGTTGGTTATGAGAGAGACAATCTCAAATATTGTACTTATTTTTATAGGATGAAGAAGACTTCCAAAACCGCAATTAAAAATTTTTGAAAAAAAAAATATTACCTTAAAATAAAAAAATTTGTTTTTAAAAATATTTTTGGAATGCCCCTAGATCACATCTACAAAGGTGAAAAGTTGTACGTGATTCCTCCAAGCCGTTCCCGAGATATACTAATTTGAAGTTTCACAAAATTTTATAAGTTCCTTAATGAAAAAATTCATAGCGCCGTTAAGTAAGCCCCAAAAAATTAAAAAAAAATTACAGATGATAACGTAGGCAAACTCTACTAGATAACCAAGTCTGAAGAAAATATATTTTTTCATATGCGCTGTTGAGAAATTCTTACCCATCTTTTATATAAAAGTATGCAACAGTAATTTTACAAATGTCCTGCGATGCCTTATTTATAATTCCCAACTGGGTCTAGCCCTCCGTTTAAGTCTATAAAACTGTCTTAAGTCTTTAATAAACTTCACACTAGCTGGAAGTCAAGTGCAACCCGCACCTTTATAAGGTGTGGCATGAAGTCACTTTTGGAAACTACTCTACTGCAGTGAAATAACTATGAGTTGTTAATTACTTTTTTTTAATTTTTTTATATATTTATTATAAAAATAGTAACTTAACTACAATTAATGGCTTGGGCCCATTCTACCCTTTTTTACAGTTGCGTAAGTATTTTTTATAGTAACCACTGCGTTTATGTATTACCTATGGGTAACTATTTAATTCGTAAATTGACAATCCGGTAGTTGGGGACTGTTTTAATATTATATTGCTTAATTTTACCATTCGATTTTTTTGTGTGTACTTTTTGCTATAATTTAAATTTAATTTAATCTTTGGCCAATTGTCTGAAAAATTCCTGTGGCTTAGCATTTCAAATATCTCACATATCCGTCCCATAATTTTTGAGTGCTTTGATTCAGATACATTCCACTGTGCGTCGTGCATCCGCAAAGGATTACGTCACTTGCCGCCATGTCTCTAGCGGGGCTGACCCTCGGCCATCAGCTGATGATTGGGGCAGCCGGGGGACAGCGGGAAAAAAGGGGCCAAATGCCGCATGCACTGGCGGCAATCAGCTGTCGAGCTTTGGAGCACTCGGAAAGCTGGCCAATCTGCGGAGCTTCGAAGAGAGCCGGCCGAGAGCTTTGGCTCCGAACGGAAAATAGGAGGCGACATCGAAAAGCAAGCGGCGCACCAGAGACCTTTCGGTGTTCGCCGCGCTTCTCATCCTGCCTTTCCGCTTTTCCGAATCGAAAATGCGTGCCAAACTGCATGAAAAGGAAAACTTGGTCAGTTGAGGTCTCAGTTCGGTTCGGGTTTGCAATTCAATAGCACTGCGGAAGCGGAGAAAATTCGTCACCACAGCGGAGACGTGCCAAACAATTTAAGCCAGCGTAGTAATATCGACTTCACCGCCCTCGATATATATAATATATCGTATATATGATACTCGTAAGGAAACGGAATCGGAATAAAAGCCAAAATGCCTGATGGCCAGCCAAGTGTGTTGGAAAAATGATTGAAAAACGCGTGAAAATTGCAATGTGCGAAATTAAGTGTGCATTTGTGTTTTGAATTCTTAACGTTCCCCACAGTATTTCCATTTTTTGCAGTGAGTGAGTGAGCGAGTGAGTTATGTAAAGCTTTGGTGTTGCCTTCTTTTTGGGTGTTCTTGTTGGGTGCGGGATAATGACCAGCACCAACAACACCACCGACCACAACAACAACAACATTGGCCAGTTTTAACTGCACCAACAACAAGAACAACAACAGCGAGCGTGTGAAGCGACAATAAGCGTTGCAAGATTGAGTGGCTTAAAAAGAAGTGGTTATTAAAAATTAAAGCCGAGAGAAATAGGATGCAAAAAGTGGGATTTAAACGAGGAATGTTTTAGAGTTGGAAATTAAGTATACGCACCCACGGATTACTATTAATATATGCATAAACCTGAAAACTTGAAAAGTTTAGTATTCTTTAGCGTGTTAAGCGATAATAAGTTTTGGGTGACTTAGAAAAATATTTATTACAAATTCAAGGCTGAAAATTAAGAGAAAGGGATTAAGCGAACAAGATTGCAAACGAACTAAAATTTGAAACTAAATTTGAAGTGTAATAAATTACCTAAAACAAGTGAAAATTCTCCAAATATTTAAAAAGAAGTCTTAAAACTTCGGATCAATTTTGTTGAAGAGATTGCAAATATATAAAAAAAATGCTAATTAATTTAATTGCCGATATGGCAAAGTTAATCAAAGCTCGTAATCATTGAAAAATCAAAGGGGATCAAACAAAGTTCTTAAATACTTTTTCTTTTTTAGTCTACACTTAATAAGGTAGGCTTAACTAACTGTCTACAAGTTGGGTTTTAAAACCTGAATCTCTTTAAATTGGAATACAAAGTGAAACAGTCAAAACTTCTCATAAACCAGTAACTAAACAGCCCCTAAGCCAGCCAAAGTTTACATAAAACCCTCAGTTTTCGCTACTCCCCGCGTGGGTAAATCAATCAAAAATCATTTACAGTCTCTTCAATCCCCCGCAATCAGCCCATTGAGTGAGCTATATCATAACACAATCAGTTTGGGTATCGGCATCAATTACCAATTATAACTTGACAATAAAATCGCCAAGTGTCCGCATAAAGAGCCCAAAAGCCACACACACAGTTGCCAATCAATTCGCTTTTACGGGCTCTCTCCGACTATTTTTAGTTGCACTTGCTTTCCTTGCTTTTTGTTTTTATTTATTTTTTTTTTACTTTGCTCAATATTAGTGTCAAGGTGCAGCCAGTGCATAGAGAGACAGAGATGGAAGCAGAGTCTGAGACAGAGACGGCGACAGTCGAGCCAAAAGAACAAGTCAAGAAAACGCAAAAGAACCGAAAAGGGGCACCAAAGGGGGAACCCCCTTTTCTTGGCGGCGGCGGCGACATCGCGAGAACGCAACACACGAAAAGGTGGCTATCAAAAAATAATAACACAAGCAACAGCAACAACACAGCGAATGTGGTGATGCATTAGGGGGTGGCGGTGGCGAGTGGGCGAAAGGGGCGGTCGTTGGGTGGTGAGGGACCTCCTTCAAGACTTGTCACATCGAACAGAAAGAAATTGAATTTATGTCTTGGGTGGGTTGCCTTCAATGACAATTAGGCTGCTAAAACCGCAGGTCTCTATATATGCTAACGCTAAGAGCACTGGCACTGGTAACGGTAAAGCTATAGCTAACAGTCAACAGCTAACGGTAACGTAACGGAACCGTGGCGCGTGTTTCGCTCGAAAGGCAAAGGTAAATCGCGTTAGCAACAACAACCAGGATACGCAGGGCTCAGCTTTCAGGCTGCGACCCACATTACTTAAATTACAAACTACACGCAAAGTCGCCGAAAGCCCACACACAACTGGGAAAAGTCACACACGCTGGTTAGTCATTCCGTCAGTCATTCAGTCAGTCAGTTCGTCAGTCGGTCCGTCCATCCGTCGTTCATCCAGTCAGTCAATCATTACCCAAAATGCCTTATGAGTCAGCCGGTATGTGACCTACACTCGAAGGAAAATCTGGAACTATAAATATAGTTTAAAATGGGTAGTTAATATATTAAAAACATGTTTTGACAAACATTGGGAAGCAGAACAAAGTTTCGATTTTGTAGCAGGAAATCTGGAAAAGCGAAACGATTTATGTTCGCCTTCATCCATAGAAAAACAAATATTTAGAAACCTGTACCGAAAACGTTCGTGCTGGATAACAAACTGATTTGGTTAGGGTTTTTAATGGCTTTTATTTTTTAAGTTAATCAAATGATATTTTACTGTGGCTTAATACGTAATAAAAATATTTTATTTTTTTTATAAAGGACATTTATTAAAGCTTGTTCTTATTGTTTTGAATTTTTTTGAACAAAAATTTTAATTTCAGTTTAGTGTTGAAATTTTCAACTTGAAAATCTAAAGATGAATTCTGAATTTAGGCTTTTGCTTTCATTACTAATAATGCTAATAATGAATTCTGAATTTAGGCTATTGGCCCGTTTTGATCCTTGTTTTTCCCAGTGCAAAGTCCTCGTCCTCGAACATTGCGTGTTCTTGGGTGGAGCCTCCACCGAAGAAAAGTGGATATGGGATATGGGGCGGTAAGAGATGGCGGGGCCAGGAAGACATGTTGCATATTTCGGGGCGTGTTTGGCTGCTAGACAAAAATGTCGTTTTCAACGAATGCCGGGCATTCCAATGCCGTGTTAAGGACAGACATTGAAACAGAGGCATTTGTCTGACCGCCACCCTCGCAGTAATGAGATGAAAACACCAAAATACACTCAGCATTTGTGTACCGACTAGCGGGCGAATTTGTTTTTACAAAAAACACAATTAAATTAGATTTAGTGTTCCTTGTTTTTTGGCTTGTTAAACGCCGAACCATCACACTAACACATGGTATTTTTGGTCGGTTTTGCTTTGGTCCGATGCTTCGCATTTTTGCATTTCGCTTTGCACTAGCTTTGGTTTATTTTTAACATCTCGCCTCAGAGCGTGTTAAAAATTTTCCCCTCTTCATTACATTACATTGTCTGCCACGGATGATGCAAATTAAATGGATGATAAGGCTAAGGCAGACGATAATTTATGATCTCTTCCTTATGGCGACCTTCCTTATGGCCATACCGATAATAAATTTCCAAAAACTGCACCATAAACGCGTTGAAGCGTAAAAATAGTTTCAGTGCGGCAAAAGTTTTGTCGTAATTACTTGGAGATGCATTGCGAATTGAATTCACAGCCAAACGGGTTATTATACCCGTTACTAGTAGAGTATAAAGGTATATTGTATTCGTGCAAAAGTATGTAACAGGTATGGAAGGAAGCGTTTCCGACCCCATAAGGTATATATATTCTTAATCAGGATCACTAGCCGATCTAGCCATTTCTGTCTGTCTGTCTGTCTGTCTGTCTGTCTGTCTGTCTGTCTGTCTGTCTGTCTGTCCGTCTGTCTGTCAGTCCGTATGAACGCTGAGAAAGCTAGAAAGTTGGTATTAATAATGTAGATTTTTGATTTCGTCGTTTGTTTCGTCGAGGTGCCGAGGTGTCGAGGTGATTTTAAAAATGTATAAATGCAATTTTATAGTGTTTATGAATACCTATCAAAATGTAGAAGACATTTTTCAAATCGGACCATTCATTAAAAAGTTAGGCGCAATCAAAGTTTTATATATCTATCTCCCTCGCACTGCTAGCTGAGTGACGGGTATCAGATAGTCGGGACACCAACCCGACTATAGCGTTCTCTCTTGTTTTTGTTTAATTTCATTTTATTTAAGCGTACTATTTTCACGCGAATACGCCTGGCAATAACCTAGTGCATAAATAAATAAAAATAGTTCATTGAGGCAGAAGACAAACACAATTTTTACAGCCTTTGCAGTTCACACAAATTCACATACAAAGAGGCATGTAAATATATGCCAGTATAGGAAGTGCAAGGAATTATTTATTAATGAATCGCTGGGAAAAGGCGAGTGTACAAACGCAGGGTGTATGGATACATTGAGGTGGTTGAGTAGAAGCAAAATAAATAATAGAATAATGTTTTGGGACGGGGAATTCGAGGCAACTATTGGCTAGAAACCTTTTTCAAAATTTAAATTTAATTTATCTGACTTTATTGGCGTATATTTGTTTCAAGAGATTTTACATTTAATTTAAAATTTGCATTTATCTATTCTAGATTTTGGTTGGCTACAATTATTTATTATAAATCTGTCTGGACCGACTTCTCACTTTTTCAATTGGTTTTACCTAACCCAATTGAATAAATTATTTAAAACGCTTTTCTTACTATTCCTTATCATTCGTTCGCCTATGTTAATAATTCATAAATAGTTTTTTTTTATCAATTTAACTTTTCTCAAAATGTATATATCCAACTTTTAGTTTTATGCCAACGCCGCAACAATAAGCCATCTTATAAAAAGCACCAGATCACATCTTGAAATCTCGGGAAGCACGGATCTCCGAACTTTCTCTCTTTCTCAGAGTTTAACTTGCTGAAAAAAAACTTTAGCTGCGTTCGACCTCTTCAACTCTACCAGATCCCATTATAAATTTCCCCAAGACGTTGCTGTCGGTCCCAAAGACTTTTATCAGGGTCCCAGCTTTACATCACTTTCCATAAGTTTCCACCTCGAGGCAAGTGTTTTCAAGCTTTCCCCGCTTTCTCCGCCAACTAACTGCTTGGCAAATTGCTGCCACTTACGTAAGCAGCTCGGCCATCACTTACTCAAAAGAAAATACAAAAAGTTTTTTTTGGCCAAAAAGTGGCGCCAAATGAGCAACTGAGTGTAGGTAGAAAAAAACCAGAGAACAGAAAACTTTAGCATACATCGCAGGGCAGTTAAGACTTCAAAGTAAACAAAACAATCGTAAAAGGCGAGTGCGAATGTGGGAACAAAACAAAGCGGGAGAAACAGTAAAAAGGGAGTGAAATAAAGCAAATCACATGGCCAAACATAAAGCGTCAAAAGTTCTGGCCAGAATAAGGCGAAATAAAATAAGAAATGAAATAAAACTGGGGGTATTTGTTGTTGTTTGAGGGTTGGTGGTGGTTTCAAAGGACCTAACGCTCCAACACCAACGCAAAATCAAAAGAAAAACAACGGAAAAAAAAGAAATATACATTTCAAAGTGTCGTACGTTGTCGGGTGTTCGCGAGTGTGAGTGCGAAATCCTGTGTGTGTCGTTCGTCAGGCGATGCGATGCGTGTCCTTGCAACTTTCGCCCCTTCTCGCTCACTCACCCCCTCAAATCTTCGTCCCTCTCGCTCACTCCCACAGCCCTCAGCCAACGGCAATTGCACATAAGTTGCAACAAGCAAAGTAACAACAACGACAGCAAAAAAACGTAACAAAAAAGGTAAAAAAAACAAACAACATAACATTGTAAGCGGGCTGAAAGGCGTTGCCAGATTGTTGGCCAACAGCAACAACCACAGCTGTAACAACAACCACAACAGCTAACAACGCCACAACAATAGCCCAAAGGGCCAAATGAACGTTGTCGGCTAGTCCGTCTGTCGCCCGCTTGGTGGCGCTAGCTAGTTGAACAGCCCCAAACAATTACAACTACCACTACCACTACTACTACTACTGGAAATCCTGTCGCTAATTAGGTAAGTCACTGCCATTCGGCCGCAAGGAGTGTGTCCTTTGTGGTTAGGAGGTGGTGGGCATATTATTTCATTTCGGGGCCGGGCTGTAATTATGGCAATTTACGTCAGCCGCGAGTGCAGTTAATGTTACACATACGCCACGTGGCCACTAGCTTTATTTAATGCTTAAACATATATTATTCTCGCCTCTCTCTTCGATGATTATGATGTAAGCAAATTTTATTTTATTTATTAATTATTATTTGTTCATCCAATGCTACAAGCCAAATTAAGATAAAAATGTAATAAAATTATTTAACTTTTAGTTGTTAGTTATTTAATTATTTTTGACTGGTAAGAACAACTGTTTTATATTGTAATCAATGTTAAACTTCTGAAAAATGTTTTAAATTATTACAGTAGGAAAATTTATAACTTTTTTTGCTGCATGTTTATTTCCTTTGAAAATTGTTCAACAATTTCCATATCAGATGTGAGACATTCTGCAGCTTAAACTCTTATTTTTTTTGCATCACACATTTGCCTTCGGCAGTCAATCGATGTTCCCAGCAAATCGAAAAAAGCTTTCGAGCCAATTTCTCTTCATTTCGGAAAAACCGCGTTGCGCCAAATTGAATTTCCTGGCTAAACTGCATCGAGGGGACTGAGGGGTCACATAATCATGCACGCAGGTGAAATGACGCTGCAATGTTTGGCTTTAATTTCGTATTGAATGCAATCATTCAGTGCATTATAGGTGGAAGATAAATTGCCTCCAATGATTTTAAATTTGATGTTCTATATTTTCGGGGTCTTCCTATATTAACATTTTCTCTTTTCGGACTCTTAGATTTATTTACCCCACTCCGATATACTGTTTCATGGGTATCATATCTTCATTTCCCATTTTTTGCCATGTTCCAATTTCACTTTTTTCTTAACGAATGTATAAATTCTGGTTTAGCTATTCTTCTTTTTTGCTAAACGCTTGTGCAATTGGGTTTATTGTGGAAATTGGCAAATGGAAAATCGGGTAAAGAAATTAAAATATTTTTAGTTCATGGAAATTGCTCAGAAAATAAACTTCATTTCTACTTGACACCGCTTCATTCTTTTGTGTGGCAAAAATGTTCCATACTTAAGCTGACTTATTTGTAATATCTCTAGAAACTGTATTCCACAAGGGTATGCTAGGTATTTGTAACTGATTGTAAATTTCTGACCTACATACAGGTACAGGCCAAAAACATTAAACATTGAGCCTGGGGAAAAGCGTAGGCGGCGTCCTGGCCAAATGGAAAATCAACAGCAAAGAGAAAGAAAAGGCCAGCAGGCAAATAAGAGGATATTCTGCGGCTAACTGGCTTCTCTTTTTCTGGGATCAGGCGGACAATTGAATGGCCCGAAGGCAGCCCCAACTGGTTTGGCCTTTCCCCAGCTCGGTTGTCCACAATGAAGGCTCTATTCTGCTGCCACTCGCTGTACGCTTTCTGCCCTCGCGTTGGCCTATCCTTTTGTTGTCATAACTGGACGAACATCACGACCAAAGCTGACGGCCTGGCTAATTTATAGTCAAAGCTGGTGGTTTTTAATGTAGTTGAAAATTCTAAAATATTTTAATTCCAGTGGATTTGTTACCCGAAATGTGTCAAGGGAGATCCTACTTTGAAACCGATGGGATAAGAACCGTTGAGCTTGGGGCTTTTTGGGACTAATATAATGGTATTTTTACTTTTTGCCGAAATAGTACTTTAGACTTAAAAAACGCTATCGCTAGATCATCCATGGTCTTATAACATCCATTTGGTTTCTCGTAATCGGACATGAAAAGTCATATTTTTCTGTTTTTGAACCATGCAACTTGTGCTTTCTTATTAAGGCGAATATACGTAGAAAGAGTGGTAGCATTGACAAAAAATGTATGATGTAAAATATTTTGGTAGGAAGGGGCCATTAATGAGGTAGTATCCACTCTAATAAAAAAAGGGTGTCCGAATTGATATGAAACGTCTCATATACAGGGGTGGTCAAAAGTATTTGCACATTTCTTATGAGTTTAGATTAAAATGTATTTACCTTTGAGTTAGATATATGTATTTATGAATAGTAAAACTGTTTATGTTAAACTTGAATTTTATAAATGCTTAACATTATTATGCCCATATACCATTTATTTTATTTTAAATTTGTCTCTAGAAGGAATAATCGTAAGTGTCTTTTCATAACAAAATTAATTAGCAAATAATATTTCTGTTCGATCTTGATTCCTGATAATCAGAAATATTCACTGAATTGTACATTAAACTTTTCATTTTATTTTAGGGTTTAAAATAATATATTAACTTGTTTTAAAATGTTAAAAGGCAAATAAGGATTAATTTAATTAATTACATTTTTTCTCTTTCAAAATAAATGTGTTGATTTTCAATATTTCGAATATTTTGCTTCAATCACTACTGGCCAACACTGAGCACTAGCCGTAAAGCTGTGGGGCTTCGGAAAAACGGCTCATCCTGTTGGCGGACTATCTGCCAACTTATTGGCCCTGCTGTTGCGGCTGCATGTGTTGTCCTTTTTATGTTTGGACAGCCGCAGCAGCAGGAAAACTGCACTTGTGCAACAACTATCTGCCCCGTACCCGCTGCTTGCTGCCCGCTTTCCCGCCCTTTGTGTGCACTCAATTTAGCCATTTCTTGCAATTCGGCGTTTTCTTTTGGAGCTGGAAGCTGCGGTGAATCCCCGCCCCACAGCACCGCAGCCAGAACAAATTTAATCTATTCTGAAAGTTTTCCATGTGCTCAAGGGAGCTGCAAGTGTTCGTGGGTTGCGGGCTTTTCGGGCTTTTCGGGCTTTCGTCTTGCCGAACAGGCTGCCAGAAAATGTGACAGCAACTAATTAAGTCAGTCGGGAAATTGCACTCGACATTTTCCGAGGTGAAAGAAGCGAAAGTGTCGGGTGAATTGGTGTGAGAGAGTCGAGAGATTCGCACCCGGAAAGTGGTTGCTTTAACCTCTTTGGCGTGGCAAGACTCCAATGAATTGCTGCACAGAAGCGGAATGGAATTAGGGTCGATTTGATTTTGATGCAATTACCCGATGAATACGGGGACCCTCGAAATGCTAATACGTTGAAAGTCAGTCCTATAACATAATTTGGGAAACCCCTTCAAATCTCTATTTACTTTTTGATAAAATAACTCTTTTTATAAAAATGGTTTTTATAAATAAATGGTTTATATTATATTAAGAAAATAAGACATACTTTAAGTTAACTAAAATACTAATTTAATAAAATCAAACCTATCTAGGATGTTAGCTCATGCCCAGCGGTTAGATACAATTTATGCCGAATGTTCACCTTTCTAACCAATTGATTGTTCGGCGAAACCAATTCCGGTTATGTTCTATCGCATTACGCATGCAACCCCGTGGCTTAGTGTCAAATTATCAGCTACTTATTATTATTACAGTTATTAGAGCCGCCTTCCGCCCCCCGCCGGCCTTCGGTGGCCCAATCAATGTCAGCTGTTGTCATTGCTAGCATTTTATTTGCCCTCTTGTTGGCTGGTTTTTTTGTCCGCTTATGTAAACCCTGAAAAGCAGACAAAAGCTTGCCAAATAGCGCAAAATGTGCGCCAATTTAGTTGTCGTTTAATTTGATGGCACAGCCGATTTGGCAGGCAAAACGGCAGTGGAGGATTAGGCCGAAGCAATGGTGGCCACGTCATGAATGACTGACCAGCGAGTGCTGAGCGGAAAAATTGCTGAGGAAAGCGCTGGCTCAAAAAACAAAAAGGGAAAAGAGCACGAAAAAAGAGGCTCCCTATTGAAGGCTGAGCGGCAGCAGGACGAAAATAAAAGTGACCAGCAATAAAATGCTAAAAGGAACCTAGAAGTACATACTTACATACATAATAGAGTGGCAGAGACGAAAATAAAATCTACAGTCTTACTTCTTTATGTCAATCCACGTTCGTCCATATTAGATGCCTTTTTACATAATACTTCTTAAAAGTTTTTCAATAATTTATATGATTTCTTAAACTTATGATTTATAAAGTTAAAGTTAAAGTAGGCTTTAAGCTCTGAATTCCCATACGTTTTTAAGGTTTTATCCCTACTTTAAATTTAAAATGCGGACGAGAAAACGGCCATAATAATATTTATAATCTATGGTACAAAAAAACCTTTTGTGATAGATCAAACGAAAATCATTAATGAAACTATTATTAAGAGTTAGATTTAGTGTTGTTAAACTAAAATTAGGTCGGCAATTCTTCTAATGGGACTTGTATTAAAGAAGCTTGCCTGTATATGATCTATAAACTATCCTTGTTTTAAACGGTGTCCTAGTGCGTTGCGTGTCATTCACATATATTTAGTGTCTAGGCCTAAGGTCGACAAATAAATAGAATGACAGAGATGGCCACTAACACTCTGAATGTTCGCAAATAATGCAGACCATTACATTAATGACTGCGGCAAAAAGTCGAAAAAGCGCCAAAAAGTCCATCCAGTAGACAAAAACAGGGAAAACAATGAAAGGAGCCAGGAAAAGCGAGAAAATCGAAACGTTATGAGGTCATTTTAATTATTTATGTGTGCGTGTGGCCAGCCTAGAAGTACGGATGGACTTGACCAAGGTTACGAATTGAATAGGACCCAGCCAGACGAGAGATTTCATTTTATTTCCACCATTATGTTTGCCGAACTCTTTAAGCGGCTTACGATTGTGGAGCAGCCCATAACTCATACTTTGACCCAGATATTTCAACATATTGAGTGGGCTTATTTGGCCGAAACTATAACTGGGATATGACGCTCTTTTCTTAGCTGTGCGTGCTTGGAAACTTTGATTTCTACGCTTCCAAATTTGGATTTATGTCTTGTCCTCAGCTCAGCAGTTGGAACTTGAACCAAGACTTATGGGCTGCTATGTGGGAGTCTCTTCAATTGGCACTCGTTCAGTTGGCAAAACATCAAGGCTGTAAAGACCCATAAGTAAATTAAGCACATTTCCACTGCTCTGTTTCCATTCTGTTTATGCGATCGATGCTGGTGGCAAACAATGTGGAAAATTGCGTATACGTCATGTCTGCTCCTTGCAGCTTAACGACTTGAAAAATGCCACAGAAAATGTCTCAATTTGCCATCAAAAATATATATGCTCGCGTGTATTCAAAAGCAATTTCCTTGCTTTATCTAGAAGTTATTTTAATGCAGACAAAATCCATTTTGTGTGCCAGCCGAGATCCTACCAACTTTTTGGGCATGCACAGCATTGACATCCTGAACATCCCCTATTTTTTTCCTTCCTCCTTTTGCATACATTAGCCGATTCTGTCTGCTTTTCAGTCGCATTATTTTGTGTTGTTGGCCATAAAACGAGTATGTGCGAACTGTGTAGATGTCCATAAAGCCTTGGCAATAAATTCAGCTTCATTAGCTTTGAAGGCAGAATAACAATTTGACGAAAACAAGGTTTCAAAACTTGTGCAAAAATAAAGATATTTTACTTTGCCATGAAATTAAATTGCTTTCAAGCCATATCATATTTCTTTCACTTTGGCGAGTATAAGTGAATACAAAAAAAAATATTCAAGAGCGCTAAAAAAGAAATCAAAGGAAACTATTATTTTCATTTTGTTTTAATTTTAGGATATATACATTTATTTGAGGCTTAAACTTGCTTCAGTACATTTTCTGCCTTCCTAATATTGTTTTCCTTGAATATAATTAGCTATAACCTTGATTTACAATAGTTTCGGGCGAGAAAGTGGCGCAATTTTCACCGCGCATCCGTTGCTAAAATCATAATTGCGTAATTTGGGTCTGGTTTCCTGATCCATTCGTCTTAGTGCCAGAAGTAAGAGAAATTAGCCGAATTAACCTAAATATTAAGTTAGCCTAGTTTCGGGCGCGTGCAAACTTAACATCATTAATACTAATCTGCTGGGAAAAACCCAAAGAAAATGGAACCGTGTCAAAGTCTGCAAAAGTAAGGAATTGTTACATTTTGTTTTGTTTATTATGTAACATAATTGACGACAATATTTCCCCATAGAGTTGCAAGAAAAATGCTAATGAAAAACCAAGAAAACCAGGCGAAGGCAAACATGCCCCAACAATGGCTGACTCATAGCGACTTGGTATTAGCGGGGCGGAAATGCCAGGACATCCGGTGCGGTGGCCAAGCCTACAAACGCACCACCCTCAAGGGATTGGGTACAGAGAAATAAAAGCGTTCTGAAAACGGGCCAGAAAATAACATAGACGGTATTATTTTTAATTGTAGGTATTTAAAAGTAAAAGTAAATATTTATTATTTAAATATTATTATATTCAGCTCGTGCTTTATTAAATTTATAAACTGATGCCGTTGAATCAGACTATCCCTAGCCTTACCTATGTAAACTACCTTTCTGATAAATCCCAACTCCCTATAAACGTTTCTCTATATTTTTTAGGTTTTTGCCAGTGTGTGAGGGAAAATCGAACGAAAAGCTTGTCGCTTTCCTTTGTGGCTGGTCGCCTATTACCCGGGAAGTTGCGACGAGAACCCGATGTTTGCCCCCGCCTTTCGGCTTTGCCGTAACGTACCGGCTGAAGTGGCGAGTGCAAGTGAATAATGGCCGTCTTGACTGCAGTCAAGTCGGGCACATGGCTCACAAGCAATCAGTGTCAGTGCCAGTGCCACGGGCTAAAACGAGAAACAGAACCGAAACGAAACGAAACGAGAAACAGAAACGAAACACAAACGAAGCCAAGTTTATTTCCAGGTAGTAGTAGTTGTAAAGGGCATAAACCCAATCAGGAAAGGATGGACGTGGTGGGAACTTGGAGTGGAGTGCAATGGATTGGTCCTCCGCCTGCCGCCGCTTTCAGTTAGCTCAGTGTCCAGCTCAGTGGACCGTTTGGTCAAACAGAAATTGATTTGTTGTTTTTGCCGTTGCTGCATAAATATATGTATGTATATTTATATTTGCTCGATATTTTTTGCCGGTCTCCTTGCCAGAATCGAAATGAAAACGATACCTGGCCGTGGGCTAGCTAGATGGGGAATATAGAGCTGTCACTGTATGAGTTTTCCAGCTAGGACATATCGAATCTCAAATTTTCAAATAAACGAAACATGCAAATCCAGCACAGCGTAATGGAAATTTTTACTGACCTGGTGTGGCTTTAGATTTCTATACGACAAATATAAGGAAAAACATTTTTTCCAATTATTTTCTGATGTATGGGAGCGTTACTTTAAACTAGTGACGAAGCACGCGTAAAGTCGACTAATGGCCTAGTTCAGAAATAATGTTGGTAGGAGGTGAAAAAGAAAGGGACGACCTTTACCATACATAAGTTCTGATATTTATTTTTGTGACGAAAAATGATTATAGACATGACAAAATTAATACAAAATCCATAGTTTACTCATTCGGCATTTTACAATATAAATTTCCGAATATGTAGAAGCTTAAGTATACCTATACATTTTTAATATTGATACAAATATAAGCTTTAAGTCGTTAACAGACTACATATTAATATTTTGACTTTCCTCATTGGAATATCAATCATACGTATATTCATTTAAGTAAAAACAGAATGTCCCGCCTGGTAATAAGTTTAATTAATATTGCAAAAGACATACTTCAACTCTCCAGGCTCAAAGTCCTTTGCCCTTCGGGCCTGACACCGAACATCTAAAAAAAAGAAAATGGCGGCGAGGGGATGCAAAACTTTCACATTTCGCGCTCAACGTAAGTTATGCAAAACTTTCACCCTTGGCCGTCACATAACAAGGCAGGCAGGCATCACATGTCACAGCTTAAATGAGTTACCCTCTCCGAACCTGCGATTTTTATGTTGGTGCAAAGGAAATTCGCGTTGGAAAAATATAAGTTTCAAGTGCAGGGCAAATATGCGGGAAATGATAAAATGGGGTGAGGAAATGCGAAAAAAATGCGAAGCTCGGCGAAGGGAGTTGCATTTTACAGCCACTTTGGCAGGCGACACGTTGACAAGTTGAATGGCGGCGTTTATTGAAATATGGCTCAAACCGTATTGACTCAAATGTGTTATATGCCCCTTTAATCTTCGCTCCTGCATGCGGGCAATGTGACATCAAAAACCCAAAGCCAAGCGAAACCAGTAACATTCCCGAGCAGGTAAAAAGTCAAACTCGTTGAACATTCAGGGCGGTGAAGGTGGAAATGGGGACAGCGTGTCATCTGCAGGGCGTTGAAATCCAAGCCATGCTTTCAATACAACAAATTTCGTTTACATTCCCCTCAACACAAGGTATCACATCGAGTGTGTGTGTGTGTGTGCAGGATTATTATGCAGGGCTTCGGCAGCAGGAAACTCAAATATGCTCTCTGTACCAAGGAGATCCTAACTCCTGGCCCTCGTTTTCCCTCACCATTTTCCTCGCCACACGCTGTGCAACAATTTTTGCTGCGTACGAGGAAAATGGTGTATGGTAATAAGTTAGTGCAATACATATATGTTCGTATGTGGGATGGGAATATTTTAAAGATTTTCCGACTTCATTCTTATTCGCACTTTGATGTTGCACACGCCGAGATACGTGAAAGTTCCCATGCTATTTTAAGGCAAGGACTTTATCTTACCCATCTTATCCATTTAGAAAATCAACAACCAAGGGTATTGGTGAGTCAAGAAGAAAATGTATTATTTATTTGACAAAAGAGGGTCAACGACAAGAAGCTGGCAAAGTAATAACATAACCAGCAAGAAATAGTTTTATTTCTAGAAAATTAAGTAAAACGTGCCATCACAGTAAAATGAGATAAAATTCGCTTGACAAAGGTTGTGACACAACATTTAATTCGATATCCCATTTATCATTTGTTCTTCTTCATATTTAATAATGTCAATGCCACGAAATTTACCCATCGCATTTCCATTACCGCTTAATGCAACACAATTACTTTTAATTATTTTATTATGTAAACATTTCGGTGGACCCGTCCGCAGCGGACAGCCGTGGAAACTCATTTAATTGATATAAACATTGTTGTTTAATTGCCTTAAATGCCAAATGAACCGGTTGACTTTATTACCAAACAGTTTGACGTGTGTTTTTTTAATGTTTCGTGTTGGGTCTGATTCGTGGGTGTTTTTTAATTAAAATTCAATCGGAGTGGACCCTGGCATTCAGAATGAGCTGAAATGCAGATTGTGGTTAGTATCTGGTTCTCAGTGAGGATTAGTACATTAAATTGCTCGTATGTTTTCGTTCCTGCAGCCACTCTTTTCCGATTCGTGATGAGAACAGGACACAGGCTAGGTGACCCAGATCGGGGGACTAAGTCCCTTTTGGCCACACACATCCTTTGGAAAAGGCCGCATGCATTAGGCCAAATCGTGCGTCATTTTGAGCATTAAAATTAATCCACGGACACGCAAGGATAATCGCTCGGATGACACGCTTTTTTATGGCTACCTGGCGCCTGTGAGTGGAAGTATGCCCGGGATTTTGAGATGCGAACGCGTGACTAAGAGGTCCACCAGAATGAGTGCATGTTACGTATACGCCACGTCGTCCACGTTGTTCTTTGTATCGCAAATTGACTGCAGTCGCTGCAAATTTCAATTTTCAACGCCATAATTGGCCATCTAATTATAGTTACTGAGTAGTGGCACACGAGGCCTGCCTGGGCATTAAAAGTAATCGCCTCTTATGAATAATATCCCCGACAAGGACTCCAACCAGCACTATTGAAATGCTAATCATATCCTTTGTATATATACGTATTATATTTTCGTTCGTTTTCTTAATTCGCCGAAACTCGTGCAAGTTTGTTTTTCACTTGAGTCTTGGCCAAAAAGAAGAAGCGTATGTACGTGTGAGAAAGTGGCAAGTGTGAAAACTGAGGGGTCACCCAGCTACGTCACGCATGTCCTTGCACGGAAATGTGAAAACTTTTTGTAGATTTCTCCTCTGCTTTCCGCTAGTCTGCTAGTTCTTTTTTGCGCAAACAAAGGTTGTGCATAAAACTAATTAACTTTGCTATTTGCCAACTGCAAGGGGATGGCCTGTGCTCCTGCTGAATTTATTATTTGCTCTGAGTAATCAAATTAGAATAACCATTTCGAATGTGTGTGAAAGATATGCAACTAATTTTGAATTAAACTTTTGGGACTAAAAGATATCAATTTATTAGAGCATCGTTCTTAGAAAGATTAAACCACAAATGCTTTCAAACCCCTAAAACCTAAATCTCCTAAGAACATAATGAAACCATATTTATTTGTTGGCATAACTAGATAAGAATTTCGAACTTTTGCGATACATACTCTTGACATTTCGTCAGCGGAGAAAGTATAAAGTATAAATCTTAAATGTAATCTCTTGTGATTTTAAATGCAAATGAATTTTGACTGCAATATAAATTTAAATGGTTTTCCCATCAATCTGTGAAAAACATGAACCCAAAGGAACATATGAGTTGTTGACTTTTAAATAGTGCCCACTATCAAACTATTAGTCCCCAAGCCAGGCACACATTTTTTCGCTATTCTATCCCCAGCAAGCAATTAGCAGCAAAAACACATCGAAAGCAAATGCAGAATAAATATTTTCGTAAATAGACAAACGGCATACAATAGGCGCAAATATTTGGCAATGAGAAAAAAACGCAGCATTAAAATAGCCAGGGTTTCGATGGGAAAATCGATAGATGACCCCGCAACAGCAATCTCCGCTGCCCCGCAGATGTGGCCAAATAAAATGCTGGATAAACAAATTCAAACAGTTACAAAGCCAATTTAGATGCCCTCGCCGCCCTTAGCTATTTGGCCGGCTTGATTGAGCCATGTCCGCTGGCCATATCCGCATATCCGTGTGCTCCCGCGAGGATTTTAATCATGCACGTATTTTGAAGCTTTTCCGCCTTCCAGCCACGAACGCCATAAATATCCATCAATATGTGAGTAAGCGACTTTCGGGTTTCTCCGCGCCATGAACTATGAACTCCGCTGGCACCCGAGGTGAATTGACTGAAAAAGCAAAAAGTGCCATTAATGTATTTATGGGGATGGAAGCCACATAAAAGCATACACCGCGAATCGCAATGCACACATAATTGCATAAATTGTGAAATAGTTTTAGTACTTACGGTTGTCGTGATATAATTAAATACACCCAAAAAAAAAACCAAAAGTTTACATTTAATGAGCGTTGTATTAAAAGTATACTGATGGTAGTATGAAAGTGTAAGTATTAAATTAACACTAATTAGTTTAAACTGTAAACTGTGTAGTGTAAGTGCTACACCAAAGAGTATAAGGCGTAAACCTTTAGTGTAATTTGTAAACTAATTATATTCGACTACTTAGTTTATTATTTACACTTGTAGTTTCAAAATAAACCTTTGTAGTATAAAGAAAATGTAGTTTCAACGTACTACAAAATAGTTTCATGCCTACACTTTATAGTTTCAAGGTTACACTAATTACTATAAGAGTGACAATCTGTATCATACATTTTATACTGACCGAAAAATTATTTTTTATGGTGTGAAACTAGGACGATAGCGATTATTTGTACATATACCTTGGTGTAAAACCAGGACAAAAGCGAGTATAGGAACACAAAAAGTGATACCAGATTTTGTGTTTTTTGACGCGTTTGTGATTATTATGATGATTTATCTGTGTGAGTTTGGTCCTGCATTCCTGGGAAATTCGTGCCGAGTCAAGATGTAAGTAAAATATTTATTTTAAAATAAAAAGTGCAATATTTCATTTTCCTTATTGGCAAATTTTTGATTGCTCTGTGTTAAATCAATTCTATTGCTCAAAGTAAAATGTTTGTATAAACATAGAGGTTGTGTAAAAAACCATCCCCTTGCTTACAGGGAAACAAGTGCTTTGCACCCAAAAAAAAATGACCATAGAAACTAAACTATTTGTACATTAAAAGTAAACTATTAAGTGTCAAAATTCTCGATACTCTGAGTATTAACCTAATGACTTGAAAGTGTTAAAATGAAACTTTTGGAAGTTGTCAAGATTAAACTAACAGTATACACTTTATACTCACTCAGTGTACTGAAAATTAGGCTGGTAGTTTATTTTGTATACTATTTAGTGTACACGCTACGCTATGTGGTCTCAGTTTTATACTATTTTGTGTACATATTATACTAAGTTCGTGTGCTGTAGTATACTTATTAAACTATTTATCAAGATTGTTAGTGTACATTTGAAACTATTTCGTATAATACCTAAACGATTTCCCCGCTACCTGTAGTATACAATTTATACTATTTAGTTTTTTGTGGTATACAATTTAATCCCAATAAAATCCCAATAAAATCTCGTTGTATAATGTTTTTTTTTTAATTATTATTCAATATATTATTTTATTATTATTTGATAAATATTCATAAATTAAAATAATTTTAATATTACATAGGTTACAGTATTCTTATTATAACATTTAACAGGGGGACCTTGAAAAACACTAATATTATTAATTTGTTTGTATATATGTTTGTATTGCGCAAAATACTTGTTTCCATGAAAATACATACATTTACGCACAATGCTTCTAAGTGTAGATAAACACAGCGCACTTTTCCCATTTCAACCCGTTTCCATGGAAACAAGTATTTTGCGCAACACATACATACATATATGTTTGGAACTACTTCGCGTGCGCAAAGCACTTGTTTCCCTGTAAGCAAGGGGATGGTTTTTTACACAACCTCTATGTTTATACAAACATTTTACTTTGAGCAATAGAATTGATTTAACACAGAGCAATCAAAATTTGCCAATAAGGAAAATGAAATATTGCACTTTTTATTTTAAAATAAATATTTTACTTACATCTTGACTCGGCACGAATTTCCCAGGAATGCAGGACCAAACTCACACAGATAAATCATCATAATAATCACAAACGCGTCAAAAAACACAAAATCTGGTATCACTTTTTGTGTTCCTATACTCGCTTTTGTCCTGGTTTTACACCAAGGTATATGTACAAATAATCGCTATCGTCCTAGTTTCACACCATAAAAAATAATTTTTCGGTCAGTATAAAATGTATGATACAGATTGTCACTCTTATAGTAATTAGTGTAACCTTGAAACTATAAAGTGTAGGCATGAAACTATTTTGTAGTACGTTGAAACTACATTTTCTTTATACTACAAAGGTTTATTTTGAAACTACAAGTGTAAATAATAAACTAAGTAGTCGAATATAATTAGTTTACAAATTACACTAAAGGTTTACGCCTTATACTCTTTGGTGTAGCACTTACACTACACAGTTTACAGTTTAAACTAATTAGTGTTAATTTAATACTTACACTTTCATACTACCATCAGTATACTTTTAATACAACGCTCATTAAATGTAAACTTTTGGTTTTTTTTTTGGGTGTGCGCACGCGAAGTAGTTCCAAACATATATGTATGTATGTGTTGCGCAAAATACTTGTTTCCATGGAAACGGGTTGAAATGGGAAAAGTGCGCTGTGTTTATCTACACTTAGAAGCATTGTGCGTAAATGTATGTATTTTCATGGAAACAAGTATTTTGCGCAATACAAACATATATACAAACAAATTAATAATATTAGTGTTTTTCAAGGTCCCCCTGTTAAATGTTATAATAAGAATACTGTAACCTATGTAATATTAAAATTATTTTAATTTATGAATATTTATCAAATAATAATAAAATAATATATTGAATAATAATTAAAAAAAAAACATTATACAACGAGATTTTATTGGGATTTTATTGGGATTAAATTGTATACCACAAAAAACTAAATAGTATAAATTGTATACTACAGGTAGCGGGGAAATCGTTTAGGTATTATACGAAATAGTTTCAAATGTACACTAACAATCTTGATAAATAGTTTAATAAGTATACTACAGCACACGAACTTAGTATAATATGTACACAAAATAGTATAAAACTGAGACCACATAGCGTAGCGTGTACACTAAATAGTATACAAAATAAACTACCAGCCTAATTTTCAGTACACTGAGTGAGTATAAAGTGTATACTCGTTAGTTTAATCTTGACAACTTCCAAAAGTTTCATTTTAACACTTTCGAAGTCATTAGGTTAATACTCAGAGTATCGAGAAATTTTTGACACTTAATAGTTTACTTTTAATGTACAAATAGTTTAGTTTCTATGGTCATTTTTTTTTGGGTGTACAAACAACTTTGTATATTAAGTTTAGAATAATAATTTTACGAAATTATCACTTATTTGTGGGTTTTATATATTGATTTAAAAATGTGTCTTCGTGGAAAAACAGAACAATTAACTTAGTCAAAACAAAAAAAATAAAAATAATTTTTTAAATCACTCGATTCGTAATGGTTTTCAATTTATTAGATTGTTATCTGTTTAAACCAGCGAGTGGTACTAAGGAGTCCCGAAATCACTGTTTTTACAACCTTTCATTTATTAAGCAATTCCTTTTATATATAGAAAGCCCACCAACCAAATTCCACCAAATTCCCTGCTACTCTTACCTTTTGCCACATACTTCGCCCGAGTCTGTTCTACTTTGGCTACAGCTTTATTATTCACTTTGTCTATCCCAGTCTGACTCAAAAACTTAACCCTATTCCGTGAGCCTGGGGCTGTGTCCGACAAATAAAACAAAAAATGAAAAAAGGGGAAACAAACACAGAAAATGTTGAAAAACAAGGAAAAGCGAGAAGTAGTGAAAAAAAGTGTTAACAAGCAGCGTATAAATTATTAATTAAGTCGCTCTACTCACCCAGCCTTTGCAATTTGCTTTATCAAATGAAATGCAACTGAAAAAGCAGCCTTTGCTTGTGCAAAAATTTATTTTCTCTGGCATTTGAAATAAATTTCATTTATATCCATGTGAATTGGTCTCTTGCAGAGGCCTAATTATTTAATCAATATATGCCCATAAATATTGCACAGGGCTCTCAGGCATACGGAAAGATATATGAATGGCTATAATGTATGCGTTGGTGTTTGTGTGGCCCCAATTGGTTCAATTAGTGAAAGTAAAACAAAAGTTAAAGTTCCCACAACGCTAAACTGCAAGGGCCACCATATTTCAGACAGGAGCCCTATAATTACGATGAAGAAGGCGTCGGACATTATAATTAAAGCTAAACGTCTAGGCCAGACAGTTTCTGAAAGCCCCAGCACCTGACTATGATATAAGGCAGTGGTAATTACATTTAATGAAGGTTAAGAATATAAAACAATTTATATAGATAATATTAAACCTATCGGATTTTAATTCATTCGATGACACATTCTAAAAAATGTTTATTCAATATTAGCATTATTTGTTCTTGTCTAACTCCAACGTTACCAATCCCCAAGATTAATATATATAAAGCCAACATTTAAACAAACTTTGCTTGACTTTAGTATCTATCCACCAATCCCGAGAAAAACAAATGAGTTGGCATTTCATGTGAAATGCTATCAGGCTAGCCTAAATCTTAAGCCTCAGTTGGGGGCGAATACTCGTGGCAGCTCTGTAAATCGTTTTGCTGGAATAAGGCCTCTACTATCTTTATACAATTATAACAAAAGCGCGACCTTTATACACATGTCCCTCAGCCGGAGCCCTTTTATCCGACTCCGAGTCGAACTCCTGGCTCTGGTCTACGTGGAAAAACGTTTCGAGGCAAAACTTGGGCACTAAAAATGCGTGCGTGCCTTGGTATTTTTTTTTATCGATTTGCATATCTAAATTTAGTCAGGCGACATATAATGCCATACCACACAGTGTATGTTCGCATGCATATGTGTTTATTATATACATGGAGGCCGGGGAGCACGACCACACGCACTAATAAATATTGCATTGTGATACTGGGAATGGAGTCCATTCAGTTTGAGGAGTCGTGGCTGCCGTAATTAAAGTTCTTCCACCATCTGCCTATGCCTCTGCCTTGGGGCTACAATTAGATTTTGGTGTTAGGTGTATACACTCTATACACATGCATATCTACATGTAAAAAAAAGCTTCCCAGAGTCCTTGTTCCGAAAAAAACAAATCAAACCAATTTTGGAAAAGCAAACTAGTAAAAAATATTTCTAAAAGTATGTCCAATTTTCATCAGTAACTTCGCTAATGGGGTAAAACAACTAAAAACAAAAAAAACACAGGATCTTAACACTTAGGAAATATTAAACATAAATTTTAGTTGTCTTTGGTAATTTAAATACATGATTTGCAATTACTTTAGCAGTTAATTCCAAACTATTTCTTTAAAAAACGATAATATACAAATTCTTTCTAAACTAATATTAAATAAACTGAAATATTTATGCGAATCCTTGTACTTGACTAACGTGCACAATCTTGTTTCCAAGTGGACGTGAAAACACGACCTCAGGTTGGCCGGCAAATGCCTTGGTCACCTTGAACCGCCGCCTAAGGGAGACAGAAGGATGTAGGACATCGCAGGACGCAGAACGGGGCCATGATAAATGAGCTACGTTAACTCATGTGGCAAATGTGACATGTGCTCCGGCATTTTTATTCTTTGTGTACCTGGGCTTGTGTGTGCTGATTGCCATGTGAGTCCGTGGAGAGACAAGCGCTAAAATTACCATATTACAGTCCCCCAACAGCCGCACAGTGGTCTTGGCCTGGCTTAACGTGGCCCACTCGGACCTCGAAACTCGGACCATCCATTCAAGCGCACAAACTGGGCCCAGACCCAGACCCCCATGTCCCAAGACCAGAAGGCTAATAGGTCAGTTTAGTTGGCCGTAGCATGTGAATTATGGTTAATTTTGGCTGCCACATTGCGGAAGTTATTAACTCGTTTGATTGAACTTGGCCGTAAGTGATTTAGGACGTGTGGCCATGTGCACCAAGTCCAAGTTGATGCCTTGAGTGTATTAAATAAGTGGGGAAATTTCCATTTTGTGTGCAGCCCATAAACAAGATATTGATATTGTTATGGCAGTCGGAAAAGAGAAATCTTACACAAAATCAAGGCAAATAAGGTGTGCACTCATTATGGGCGGAGATGCTAATGAAATTCTGTGATTTTGTGTCAGGAAATAAATTGTAGCTTTCCAGGCTATTAAAACTTTGCCTATGACTTCAGAGCCACAATTAAATAATTCATGTTTTCGGTTTCAGTATGTATAATAACCGAAGTACAATCAATAAATGATTTATTTTAATCAGATAATTTTACAATTTAAATGATTTATTTTTAAAAATAAATAATATCAGTAATTTATTTGCTCCATCCTTCAGTTTTTATCTTTATATTTTAGTCATTTTTTTAAGCTATAAAATATTTGAAGTTTATTTCCATCTGAATGATAATGAAATGATCTGCAAGGGTCCGTCCAAGCTTCATTATTCGATGTAAGCCTTGTGCTCTGATTTCTCATTAGTTCTTGACTCTTCTTTGAGAAACTTGGCAATAATAGCCAAGGGGCAGGCCCGCCCCTCGGCCGCCTGTCAAATATTTGAACAAAGCCCAAGACGCTGAAGTCTCGTCTCCAATGCTCGGCGCTGAAAAGTATGCAGCAGACAAAAGCTCATTAAGAACTCAGACACAATCCCCACTCTCACTCGCGGCCCCATTACAACCCACTCCTGTCATATCCTCGTTGTCATCGTCATCATCCACACTCCCCCGCACTCCGTGTTAAGTGATTTCCATCATTTGCGCCGGCGGCACATGCTGGGGAATTCCAAGTTGGTAATACCAACGACATCAGACAGGCCTAAGCCCTAAGCCCCTTCCACTTCCACTCCTTGCAACTCATATGTTCAATTTCATCTAAAAGCAGCTCTCGTCTGTTGCTTGTTGTTCGGGTGGCCGGGGGTCCGGGGGTCCGGACAATGGGGAATTAATCCAAACATAACCCACTATACCATAACCAAACAATCTTGAAGTGCGAAAGTGTGCGGGCCTTTGGTGTTGGTATCCATTTAATAATTGGTTGCTTTAACTGGATTATCTTTTTCAGCTGGCTCGCGTCGTGTGCACTAATGCAGACACAAGGAGATAGAGGATTCCATTGAACTGGCTGCCAAGTTAAATTTGGTGAGTGCAAAACATTTCCTTTCAATCACAATGGCAGTATTTACTTGCTCAAAGCCCCACCAGCTCAAACGGATCTCTGAATGCATTCGCATGCAAAGAATTTTGTACAACAAATATATAAAAATAAAGTGCGAGCCATAAAAAATGCAAAGCACTAACAAGCAGTGCACGGATACAGAGAGAAAAGTTTCTGGAATATTTCAAATGATTAAAATATAATATTTCAAACAACATTTAAAAAGCCTTTTATAGATCATCAATAATAGTGCTTTTAAAATGCAGACATAACATACAAATATTTATTCTTAAATATTTTCTAAAGAGACGGTTTATCTTTTTTTATCAAAATTTAATTTAAAAAAAACTAATATTTATTTGGTTAAAATAAAAAATTCCCAACACATTCTTTCTAAAATTTTAAAATCGTGTTTTTTTTGGCAGTGCAGCTATGTGCATATGTATTTGTGAAGGTGCGGGCTAGGTCTTGGAAAACTTTTGTGTGTTTAATTTCCGGCTGCTTTAATACAAGTTCAGTCGGGCATGCACTTGAGGCTTGGCGAGGATTGGCGAGCCTGACGGACTTGTAAGCTCCCAAGGAGCTGCGTGTCCTGTGGCGTCGTGTCCTTGCGGCTTATGACCCGCAGATTTGTGGTCTATGGCGAAATATTTATATAGAAATTAAATAGCCTCCAAACCGGTATTACTTAAGGCAAAGGTCAGTGAAGTGTGCAACTCCGACCTCCAGAGCCCTGTGAACCATTGAACTGGAGGTGAAGGAGTGCCTGGGGCAGCTGGGTGCTCTATTCAATTCATGTAATTAACGTCCTTTCATGCAGATTATGAGGATCAACTGAAGCGCAGACATGGGAAATCAACTTAATAATTCGATACTAAATTATTTAAATATATAGATACTATAAAATAATACTATAGATACTATAAAATATTTTTATAACCTTTGCCAGTTATTTAATCCGATAATTTTATTGAAATTTATCTTTCTATTTTCCCATTAACCATAATAAATTGGGTTCACAGGATTTCCCCCTTATACTAAAGTCCCCAAATATGTATTCAAAGATAGATCTCGAGATTATCTGGATGAAGGGAGTTGGCCTTCAAAGGATCCCATTTTCATTTGGTTTGCTCCCCTTTTTATAGCTTACCTGCGCTTAGCTCAGGTATATAAGCACACATGCATGCACGTATCTGCGTATATATCTGCTCCTATATAAGCAGGGCACATTGTTAGGACAAACGACCCTTGAGATATATAAATAAACTGCCTCAAGATTAGTTTAAATGGTTGGCGACGTGCCTTTGCCCTCGTTTCGCAAATGCAACTGCAGCTGGTAACTGCATCCAGCCAGGAGGGGCGACATCCCCTAATATCTCCTCTACCCATGCCCCTCACCCACTGCACTGAAATTAAAAAGGAAAGACCAAGTTACCCATTTTAAAAACAGATCACGAAAATTGTTATTACTAGGGCTCAACATCTAGACGAACGCTTGCCAATACTCGACAACAACATTTTGTTTCTAAATCAATAATAATTACTCTTGAATTTAGATCGCATGTTCTACACAGCGAAAAATCTAAATTTGCGCAAAACTAATTATATTCCATTCATTTAAAAATACTGAACTTTCAAAATTGTTTAATTCAATAATTTTGATGATTAATTATGGCGAGCGTGGTAATTCATTTAATTTCTTAAATTATCACTATGGACGGCAGTCCATGTAGTGACGAAGCGCACAAGGAGATTGTGCGAAGGCGACTACTATTATATAGCCGCAAAATTGAAAATCTGCTGTGATAGTCCGATCGTAATGAGTAATACACCAAATTAAAGGTATTGCTAAAACTTAAAGGATTGCATACCAAGACCTCATGAAAATCAATTGGTTTGGGAGAGAGAGCGGTGAAAGTGTAAAAGTGAAAATTTACAAATTTGGATCTGTTGGGGCCGGTGGGGATAAATGCCCCCTCGAAATGTTTTAGTAGTTTTCCTATTGAAAATACCCGTCGAATGAGGGGTCATATGATAAAATCCGACGCTCCGTTCAAAAGTTATAGCCAAAATAAGATTTTCTTCTTCTTCCCAAAATGAAAATTTAATTCTGTTTGTCAGTTTGTCAGTTTGTCCAAAACATGTTTTTTAAGTTTTGAAAATTTGATATGGCGTTCATCACATCGATATAAAAAACTTTTGTTCTACCACTTTTGGAAAAACCCGCTAGTTTAGCGGGAAAACAGCTATAAATAGCTAAAATTCGGAAAGCCGTAACTTCTATACTACTAAAGCTACAGACTTGTACTGCATCTCGTTTGAAAGGTATTCTTAAATGCTATAAACGCCTTCTATATGCAATTTGTGTAAATGTAATAGTTAAAAAGATATGAACAAAAGAAAATTTTTTAAAACTTTTTTTTTAGCTTTTTTTTTTTTCTGAAAAACGGCTCTAACGATTTTCTTTAATTTTGTGACGAAAAATTATTACACTCGTCATTAAATACACTTTCTAAAATTGTCTCATTCGGCACGCTGCAATAGAAAATGCCTGTGAAGGGAAAAAGGCTGGAATAGTTTGCTAGGGCGGGCCGAATGAGAAAATATTAGAAAGTCTATTTAATGACGAGTGTAATAATTTTTCGTCACAAATGTTGATATCAGAACTTTTGTACGTTGAAGGTGCGATCGTCACTAGTTTTTACCTTGTTAAGAGGTGTTTTTATTTGATAAGTATAAGCAGAACTTGCACTTATTTTTCAGTGTACATGTGTGTGCGTCTGTGATTGGCGTGTGTGTGTGCATGTAAAGTGGCGCTTATTCTAGCACTAACAGAGAGAAACCAACACAAAAAGCTCTTTGGTACTCGTGGCGCCGTTGGGTGGGGGACCTGTGGGGTAGGTAACATGGCATAGGGGCAATGTGACCCCCAGCAAGCCAACCCCCTCTCAACACGCCCATTATGCTCATTATGTGCTTTGGTACTTGGCTCGTTTTTGTCTTTACTTTCCTCGGTGTTGTTGCGTCTTCAACGTCTTCTCCCTGTGTTTGTTTGTTTGTTTATCTTGTTTATTTGCTTTTGTGCCAAATTATTTGTCGTTGCTTGTTCGCTGTTCTTATGCTACTTGTTATTTGAATGCTTATTGCTTTTTCCTGTTATTTTCTTGCTGGTTTTTCTTGTTTTTCTAGGGGAAACCCAAGAATTTTGATTGTCCAGATTTTGTAAAGCAATTTCCCACATAGACTTTATTTGCATATGGTCCTCCGAACGGATATTATATGTTTCAATGAAATTTACGGATCCATGAGAAATATTATTAAAATTAATTATTTTTCTTCATTTCCATATATTTATTTATAAAATATGAGAAACAAAATAGCAATCCAAGAAATTTAATTAATGTTAGTGATGGCATGACATGCATTTTTTATAAATAAGGGGTCAGTACATAAAGAAAAACATTCAAGAACCTACATAATATCTTTTCTCAATATGAATTAAATCTTGTAATATACAATTTGACTTAAAAGATAAATTTAACAATTGTCAGCGTACATATCCTTCGCCCTCAATTCGACTCTTGAGCCAATATCCCCGTAAGCTGCTTGGGCCCTTGTAAAAACAGCAGAAACCACCAACCAAAAGGGGGAAAATAATAAAAACAGGGAAGCTTAAATGACAGACAGCTCCCAGTTCCCCCGAGCGAAACCAGAGCGAAGAGCAGAGAAATGTCCAAAAAATGTCAATTTATTATGGCGAAATCAGCGCTGGACACACGCGGCCAACACGCGTGACCAGCAGCATAAGCCCACCCAGCTCCCAACTGCCACGCCCTCCTACCCCCTCCAATCACCCAAAGGCCCATCTCGCCATCCAGAATTTTCCCCAACTGACTGTGTCATGTGTATAAATACTTTTTAATCTGAATTATTACGGTCTGCAAGTTTTTCTTTGCTTGATTATAATTTATTCACATAAATTTCCATGATGCATGGCATTTAAGTGGCAGTGACAGGACCAAGAGCATTCGAACTCTTCCCTTCGACATTTTAGAAGGGGCTCTCGAACAAAAAACAAATCCTTCCCAAAGCGCTTTAACGAAGCTGGGCATGATGTGCAAAAAAAATGTAACCGAAAAGGACGCAGCCTCGAAAAGTTGGATCTGAAAATGGGATCAAGGGGATTGCTCGATTCGATTGTTTAATTACTCAAACAATCAATGAAATGGCAACGAGTAGTCGGTATAAATAAAACATGTTCAGCTTAAGTACTGAAACAAAGCATTTACAATTCATAACTTAGAGAATTCGTATATCATTGGACATTTTGATAAGAGTTAAATTGTTCATGGAATATAATTTTCATGGAATTCATTTGGTTGTGGAGGGTTTTCAAAACAAATTTTTTTTGCATACTTTTGAAATACCACATTTTTTTCACTTTTTAAACGAGTGGATCTTAATAACCTTGTTTCAGGAGATATTTGATCACAGAATGTTTTATAATATGTTTATTTTATTTACTTTAAAACCGTTTTTTAATAATCACAAACATTTTTTTTTGTTTTTCAACCAATTTTTTTGTAGGGCTGTGAATACGTTCATTTTTAGTAATATAAAAGAAAATGTATACTTTTCACAAACTAGATATTGCATTTAATTTAAAATTCAAATAGATAAATCGGTCAAATGTGTCAACTTGTGCTTCCAGTGTTAATATTCTGACCTCAGCTGTATACACAACATTTGCGGGCGTGACATACTTCCGCTTCACTTTAAGGGACTGTGGTCGCGGTCATCCGTGAATATGCACCGCAATTTGCTCATTCAATTTTAATTATTTATAAAATATGTACGTACAACTTTTTCGGAAGTGCTCAACTGAATACATGTTGCATTAAATTCCCAAAGCCAACATTGTACAATTGCCATCTGCTCGATTCAGTTCTTATTTCTCTGGGGCATAGGAAAAATAACAAAAGTTAACTATTCTTCGATGTTTTCGACTTTCCTGTGTGTGTTGGCCAACATCGTCATCGAGCTGACCCAAGCTTATTGTAAACAGAATGTGATACCACGCAGAC
The DNA here is from genome assembly GCA_037075285.1 of Drosophila lutescens. Classification (NCBI taxonomy): domain Eukaryota; kingdom Metazoa; phylum Arthropoda; class Insecta; order Diptera; family Drosophilidae; genus Drosophila; species Drosophila lutescens. The sequence continues at coordinate 162,736 of JBAMCF010000091.1, forward strand.
AAACACCGGAATATCGGGATAACACCCCCACCCACCACCCCACATCCTATAAATGCACCACTAACTCCGCAACCCATCCAAATTCCCATTCCCAAGTCCAACCGCAATTCCTGCTCTATCTCCACACGACCATTGCACATTTGCACTTTGTCATTTTGCGTTAACTTTGCGCAAACGTTTGCACCGCAAACTGTCAAAATGTGCAATTAGTTGGGTTAAATGGCTCACCTCAGCGATGAATCATAAGCATATACAGTAGACTTTGGTTAAATGCATCCTCGCTTGTATGCACAAAATTAAATTTTGCTCCTTCCAATAATTAAAATTGCATTTACTCTTAGTTTACTTTAAAAATAATCTCAATTGCTACAGGCCTATTATTAGAATAACATTCTTACGATAGTTATTCCTTTAAAATTATTTTACATAGGGAACTAACAAAATCTCTATCGATTTGTTTACAATTAATTAGGTAAAGTTTTCAGGCATTGGTACTATTTCTTTCTTAAGGAGCAGTTACCATACCATACCAAATATACAGTTATGAGCGCTGCGTTCTGGTACTTGTACTAAACTTTAAATTAAACAATGCAATGAAATTAAAAACCCCAGGAGATAGGACTTTTATTCAATTACACTTGGCTGGCATTAATTAAACGTGTACGTTCGATTATTGGAAATTTCTCGGTCTCCAACAGGTCGTCGTCGTGTGTCAACTATGTCGTCGCGTGTTCCACTTTTCCGAGCAATAAGCTGACTTAAGCCTAAACGGCTTAGCGTCCCTTTGAGTGGTTTGCCATTTGTTGAGTGCCCGCCGCCTGTTTGTGTCTATGTCTGCACTTCCATTTTAATTGAAATGCGAATGAACTGCACTCGACTCGACTCGATCTCCATCGCCGTGCCATTCCACTCCGGAAATCCACCTGCATTCCAGAACAGAACTGCGCTGCATTTGCCCACCGAGTTATTTAATTAGGCATGGCAGCATGCAGATTGCTCTTAGTGCTCGCACTGCCAATTTCCAATTGCAATCCGCTGGCGAAACTGGGTCAAGTGCCCTTCTTCAATTACCACATTTGCCAGGCCATAAATTTTTGGTCTATGCCATGACATTTTAATAACTTTTAATGCAACAGATTATAGTCCATTATGGCTAGCGGGAGATTAGGCTCATTAAATATGGATATAATTTTGCGTTGATTTGATTGAAGTGCAGGGCACCGATATAAATTCAGGATGACAACAACTAAAAGAGTTAACTTATAATAACCTGATGCTGTCAAAACTGTCAAAAACGGATAGAACTGTTTTTAAAATTATGCTAATTGTATTTCGTATTTAAATAATGACTGTTAAATATTTTTAACGGATTTCTTCGTAGGAAATATTTTTATTTCAAAAAAGGATAGAACTGTTTTTAAAATTATGCTAATTTTTAAACATTCATTTCTCAAAATCGATATGGTCAATTGTATATTGTAAAGCTGTTTCGTATTTAAATAATGACTGTTAAATATTTTTAACGGATTTCTTCGTATGAAATATTTTTATTTTTAATTTCTATTTATTTTTAAACGATTTTCTAGCCGTGTAATTGTAACTCTTTCAGAACAATGGATTAATTCACAATTTGTTGAGTTGTCCACATTCATAATTTGTAGAGCTGCCTTCAACACAACAATGCCCCCCATTTATCCTTTCTTGTTTGGCCGCCCACAATCTTTTTATATACGTGGATATATAGGATATGTTGAAAGCCAGAGAAAATTTCAATGGGTTTAATCAACTTTATTTTTGCTCTTGTCTTTTCTGTCACTGGAAAGGTCGTGACTTCGAACAATGGCGCTATGGCAAACACTGACGCCCAAAAAATCGATAACAAGTTGTTTGTAATTGTTGCTTGTTGCTATTGTTGTTGTCGTTGTGGCTAAAGTTTTTATTGTTATTTTGTTTACGGAGGTTACTCGCTAGTCTGTGACCGAGACTTGTCAGTTTAACGGCAAATTTAAATATTTTCTTTAGAAGGTTACTGGTCGAAACCCATTTCGGTTAATAGATTGAACCCTAAGGTCAGTTTTTAACGATGTCTTAAAATTGTACAAGCCCAATATTGAAGAATATATTCCTAACATATTTATTAAAATGACCAATAAGTGATTGGAAAGTCTCGTTTATATGAAATTCAACAGAAAATATTCCAATGCTTAAAAGGGCAGGTGTTTTACTAAACAATTTTCTCCAAAACATGATAGGCTATATAATATTAATTCAAATTTGCATTCATCTTGATTTAAGATGCCTTCATATTAATTACTCCCATCACCTGTAACCTCTTTACTACCGACCAGCAGCCGTAAATTGCAATTACTCAGCCCGGGAAATAGTTTCTCCTCCATCAAATTTAATGGAATTTTCAATTAACTCTGGCCAGCTTCAAAAGTGTTGGACTAACATCTAATTGGATTGCCGCTTGATTTGGGCGAAATTGCAAATTAGGACATTAAAGCTGATCCAGCACAAAACGTGCTCGAAATGTTTGTCGGTCCGAGGGATATCAAGTATCCGACATGTGGCCACGACCGCAACAGAAGCGCCCGGCCAAAAGTATGCAAATAATGTTGGCAGCAAATCCACCCACAGTGTCAACTAATTTGGAAGAGGAGGCAAAAACTAGCAGCAAATTATTAAATTGACTGAACAAGTCGCACCAACAAAAAAGATACAAAACGAAGATACAGATACGGAATATGAAAAGTTTCCCCAGTAAAAATATATGAAAAAGTTGAGAGCGCAAAATAAAATGCACAACGAACTAGGGACTAAGCCCAAAGAAAAAAAGTGGCAAGGGAAGGGGAGGATGGGGGATTGAGGATTGGTTGTGTTTCGGGTTAGTTGTTGGCTTGGGCTGTCAGTTGGCGCCGTTTCCGGCCGCCAGACGATGGCAGGATTAACTTTGGCCAAACTGCAGTCGTCGGGCTCTCGAGCGCGGTTTGTGTAAATTTATGCCCCGGAAGGCATGAAGGATATCAGCGGGGAAGGCCAGGAAGGATTCAAAGGAAGCCCGGTATGAACTGATCTATGGTCAGAAATTTCTGTATTTTCTATCCTCCTGTTGTTTTTTTTTTAAAGCTTTCTGCTCCGCTCGCAAAGTTTGCTTTCAGCTAAAGTTTTTTGACAGTTTTGGTGCACCACCCCGAAACAAAAAGAAAGTCGAACAGGCGTTTAAAATAGATTGAGGTCAATAATTGTCCTGGCACATGTGGGCGGGTGGAACCGAGATGGGGCCAAGGAAAACACGTATAAGCTATATTGGTACCAATTTGTATATGAGACCCATTTACAAGCCCACTTCTCGGGCCCCTCCTAGTTTCTATGCCTATTACTTTTGGTATCTGCTGTCTTGGGGTTTATTTTTGTGCTTTATGGCCAAAGTCACGTAAAAATCGAATAAATGTATAATGAAGACCCTGAATATGGGGGAGGATACCCCAAAGCCACTGAGTTCTGGCGGGATTGTCTGTGTTTTCTGCGGTTTTCCCTTTGTTGAAGAGGAAAAGGCCACAGAGCCGTCTCACTCATGTCAAAGTTTTTTACTGGCTTTTCCATATGCTTGGGAATAAGCTGTTTGGGCAATCAAGCTTAAATTGACTGCGGTTTGTTGCCATGTTTTCCGGATTCCAAATCTGTAAACTTTTCCTAAAAATATTAAAATAAATGTATTTCAATCCGCTTAGTTGAAATTCTTAAACTGCTTTCTATATTATATAAGCCGATTGGGAACATGTGTTCGAACATGCATGCAACCATATATACATAACTAATCAGACCCAAATCATTCGTTCTCAATGGATGTCTGTTTATTCTTCAGTTTTATTTAGAGCAAAAGCGGAAATTGAATTTTTGCGGTCTGTATTCATTTCAGTTAGTGCAATGGCCGCTCGAGTCTTTGCATGTTGAATAAATGTCAAAATGTAGCCAAGCTTGTAGCTACTTGAAAACTACATATACGATTGGCCGAAACGAAAATTGCATTCCTCCCTGACTTGGCCACAAACTGACAACCACAACAGCAACAACTATAGTGGCAACAACAGCAGCCGAGGAAAGACAGCCAAAAGACAGCCTTTGACAGGCAACAATAAAAATTCGTTTGGCCCATTGACTGGCTGACTGACATTCGGTTTTCGGGTCTGGCCTAAACTGCTTACACTAGGGCAAAGCTAGTTTTCATTTCGGATATGTTATAATTTTTGGCAACACATACAAAAAATTGGTAAGAGAAGATTTAAATGCCTACAAAAGTTAGATAGTTTGCACTTATTTTAAATTGTATTTTGGAAATAAAACATTATTCAAATATTTTTAGAAGGAAAGTGTTTCAAATTTCAAACAAATTTAAATATATAAAATATAGCATGCACTTTTAAAAGAGTATACAAAAATGCATGGCGTTTTTTAAACTTTTATTATTTAAAATAAAATTTATTTGGTAAATATTTTTGTTATTAGGAAAAATCAAGATTATATTTTACAATGTACATGATCTCATTTTTCATAACCAATGAAGACACATGTCAATATAATTCAATATGGCACTGCAGTCAACTAATATTAGGTAGAATTCTCTACTTATGCTTGAAATTAAAGTTTTCTGTGGCAGTCGTAAATCTGTTTCAGGAACCGTGTTATTTGGCAACTGACATTTACGGTTAGTTGTGCACGCAGGTGGGCGTGGCCGTTGGGCCGAAACAATCCAATATTGCCACATCAATCAAATCCTATATGTACGGGTTCGAGTGTTGAGCAGGCAAGTCATTGGAAAGAACAATCAAGTGGGTGACGATAGATTTTTATTTTAGATTGTGCCGCGCGAATTGCTTTCTCCGAGGTTAATTAGTTTTGTGGGGGTGCAGCTAAATTGAAATACCGCCGAAGGGTTTACTGCTGATTTTCGTAGAATGAATTATTTTAGCAGATGGATTTGACATTTGTTGTGAGAAAGGTATTAATTTTCAAGGTATATTAACATTAATTGAATTATTTACTAACTTGCAAATAATTAATGCTATATTTTAAAAAAGTAAATTAACAACAATTTTGTTTTCTTTAAGAAAAGTTTTTATTTAAATTATTTATATGTTTATTTATTTATTTATTTATTATTATAAATATTTCAATAAATAAAAGCCTCAATATATAGGAATATTAACTGACTACCTATATACACTACATCTGAATTCATGCTGAGTGTTAAATGCAATGCACGATATACACAGATAAATGTGATGTTTTCTGCATTTGTCCGAATAAGTTGTACCTCGTATTACATAAGCGATTGATACCGACATATATGATTTACTTGTTTTATTTTTGCACATCTTTCTTTGCAGTTGTCGTAACATGGGCTGCGTCTTTGAAGCGGCCAAAGAGCAGCCCCACAACAAACCGAGAATCAAGCAACTGAGGCGAAACCAATGCCGTGGAAAAGCAGCAGCGGGGACCAGAGGCAAGGCCGCTGTCAGAGCAAACGACAAGCCAGCTGAGGACATCAAAATCAAGGATAACTATCAACAAAACCATAAAACGCAAACCGAAACACAAACAGAGGCAGAAGTAGAATCAGAGGCAGAATCAGAAGCAGGAGCCCAAACACAATCAGAGGCCGAAACAGAGGCAGAAACTGTGCCCAAACATCTAAAAGCGACGGCTCAAGTGCTTTTAACGATACGGCAGGCACGTCAGGAGAACAACGGCAAGCACGGTAGTCAAGTGGCTGAAACGCACAAGGACGAAGGCGCGAAGGACGCGTTGGCGACACAAGGATCAATTGTCGATACGGCGGACCGAATCGGAATCGATATTGCGGCGACGACCACGATTCAAATCGCCGAGCGGGATGAGGACGGGCAGCAGCAGCAACGGCAGCATCACAATGTCCGCCGGCGGAGGCGCCAGGATCCAGCGAGTCCTGCGAGCGGCTCAAAATCACAAGCTGCCATTGCTGGTATCTCAGCACTATCCCTGCATTTCCAAGCCCTCGCCGCCCTAGCGAAAACGCTGCAGAAGCAGGACGACGACGAAGGTCCTGCTGTCCAGGATCGCCAGCCAATAGCCTACCGGCCGTGGCAAGGACATCCTTATGCCGAGAACCAACTGCCCGCCACCATGTCAGCGGCCATCATTGCCAATGTCAGCGCCACGGCAGCGGCCACCTCGGCGGCAGCCTTCCAATATCTCGGCCAGCATTACAAGCACTACAGCCAGTCGATCAGCTTCTACGCCGCCTCCAGCGTCATCCTGATGCTCTGCTATCTGACCACCGCGTCCACAGCAGCTGCCACGAATTCGGAGACAGGTGCCCTCGACAAGCATCCCATGTGAGTGCACAAAAAAATCGATACAGATATCGATGGATAAAATCGATACAGAGTCCACTCAAACGCAAAGTTCGCCTTCATTTTTCTCTTAAACATTTTGAAAAGAACATAGAACAAAGTAAAAAAAATGAGGCTTCCGTTTCCGGCCTATAACAATCCCATTTAATGCAAAATCTTATGCAAATATATTTGCTATCGAAAGTTCAAAGCCAGAAACACTTCCGATTTAACTTCAAATAGAAAAAGATTTTTAAATTATTAAACTAAATTAATTAAATTAAATTAAAAATTAAAAAATAAGTTTATAATTTCCAAGTAAATACAAATAAATAGAAATATATTAGAAATTCCCAGTTTAGAGTTAAAATCAAGGCTATTTTGTTGCATTCATGAAAACACCCAACTTCATTCCGGAACACCACCATTTGATTTTGACCTACACTGAACACACACGCAGCCCCTCTATTTCCCTAACTATCTATCTGTCTCTCCATATATCTATCAATCTATATCGCCTGGCAATCCTTTCCACAACACGTACAAAAATTGTTCTATTTATTTTTTCCTTTTTGAAATTCTTTCAGTCATGGCATCGATTGGTCGAAGTAAGTTAATGCACACCTCTTTCCCTCTCTAAAAAAGAAAAACCGAAAACAGAGAATATATGGAAAAAGAGAAAACTAGAGTTTTTGGTTTCATCTTTTACTGAAATTATGATGTTTCGTTTTCTGCACACAATATACTTTTTTGAGTTTATTTGATTCCCGTTGAGGTAATTGGTTTTTCTCAGCTTCGTTCTGCTGATGTTATGCATGCAATTCGAAAACAAGTTTATGATTTGCCTGAACTAAAATGCTTTGTAAACTACTTCGAGGCGAATCTCAGAAATCTAGCTACATTTTTTATATTTTTTAAATAACAGGCAGTCTTGTCATTTCAAAAAACTTAGCTTTCTTTTTGAATCTTAAAAAGGAAAATTTTAAAATTTGTTGCTTACCTACTTATGAGTTAAATAATATTATCTGTTAATTGGTTTCCTTGATCGACTTATTTATCCACAAACTAACAATCTTCCCATCTATTTAAAACAGCACACAAAACTGTTGTATATAAAAGATTCCTTGGGAAAATAAACAAGTTAAAACTTTGACAATTACTAACACTAACTAACATTAATGTTATGATGCCATAATTTCAATCTAATTTTCTTGTGTTCCTCGCAGATTCGATGAGTCCAGTTCGGATAAGGAGATATTAGATTTACTGCTTGAGAAGAAGCGCTACGATAAACGATTACTGCCGCCTGTAAATGGTAAGAAGTTTCAGAACTTATCCTCCATTTCCACATTGTTTCGATTAAATTTCCAATTTTACTAAGTGGAGAGTGGGGAAGAACAATATATACTTAGTTTTTGTGCCATTAGGGTTCGTTGACCGAGGGGCAAAGGGGATCGCGGAAAGTTTTTAGTCCTGGTTGCCAAATGACAACCAGCAGACAACAATTGCAGGATCCAGGCCACGACGTATGGACACTATAAAATCAATTAAAGTTAATGGCTCCACTGCCCTGGATGTGATGCACAAAAGAAGTGGAAGACTTTGAGGGTTTGGGTGGGCACTATCTACAGCCAGACCATCCATGAAATGCAATTACATTTCCTTCGATATGTTTATGCTTTGGAAATCATTACATTACATTTAGAAAGTCTTACATTGTTACTGAGGGAATGAAAGATAATATTAATGGAACAAATTTATGGGATTAAATATTTGTACTCGAAATCGTTCAGACTACTATCATTTAATTTTTGCAGATGAAGACTTTTGCTGTGGCTTGCAATCGCCCGACATGGCAACTAATCAAAATGCACGGAGACCACACAATCGCGGTTCGTGTATTCTCACGATTTTTTTTATTATGGATACACTTGTGTCTACCATTTTATGTTTCTTCTTATTTTTATATAGATCACTTTCTTTTCCACAATTTTTTATTTTCGAGTCTTAATTTTATTAGGTGGAATTCTGAAACTGATTTAAAGTTTTGTTATTAGTTAATCTAAAAAAAATCCCAAAAAGTTTCACAAATCCATTTGTTAAGTATTGTACAATAAATATTTTACTAGAAAGATTTTAGTTTAGCACGATGATGGTGTGAGCTTTTATTTGTATTTACCTTGGGGTATCAGTCATTAGCTAACACTCATATTAAAAATGTTCTTTAAATATTTGCTAGATGAATATTAAATATATGTTTCTAGTAGAATTTTGCTTTTATTGCGTCTTTGGTAACTAGACATTTTTCTTTCTTCTGGCACTTCTTTCGCATTTCAATAAAATATATTTTAAGTTGACCTCTATTGTGTGCATTAAAATCCATTTTAATAGGCACTCTGACGGTGAACGTGAACGTGCTGCTCCTGAGCTTAGCATCGCCCGATGAAAGCAGTTTGGTAAGTCCGAGGATATTTGCAAAAAATATTTTTTATAACGATTGTTTGCAGAAATACGAGGTGGAATTTCTGCTTAACCAGCAATGGAACGATCCGCGACTGCAATATGGCAATAAGTCTCATTACGACTTCTTAAATGCTCTGCATCACCATGATAGCATCTGGACGCCGGATACGTATTTCATTATGCATGGCGATTTCAAGGATCCCATCATACCAATGCATTTCGCTTTAAGAATATTTCGGAACGGGACCATTACGTACGCAATGAGGTGTGTGTCTGCTCTGTAGCCCGATTTGAATATGAATGAATTTTTTATACCAAACCGGAGACGAGGCCGGGCTAAGCGGCTTTAATGGCGCCAGAAAATGCAAATTTTCGCTCAAAGTTCATATTCATTAGGGAGAGCAAGATGACAGGGCAGAGCGGCAATATTTTTTTATTCTCTTTACTTTTTTCCGCTGCTGCCTCTTTTGCTCAATTTTTCACCGTTTTTTTTATTTCTCGCTGGCTAGTGGAAAATTTGAGGAAAGGGCCCACAAAATATGTAAGCTCGCCGGGCAAACATACGAGGCCGTAATGAAAAATAGCACAAGAAATGGAGAAGGTAGCGCAGAGAAATAGGCGAATATGAGTAAAATGTAAAAAAAGTAAAAGTAGCTATGTAAATATTTGCCCAGGTACAAAGTACATATATCCCAACTCCTGGCCAGCTGGAAAATTCAGGCTCGTATGTTGTTTCCCGAGGAAAAAAGAGAGGCGAGGAACTTTTCACAATATGGCCAGCATTTGTTGGATGCTCATGTTTGTCTTCTTTTCCCCCTTTTTCGCTCTCTGCCTCTGCCTCTTCCAACTTGTCTACATTTTTAATTCAACAGAACTTTTCCAATTGACTGCATAGCGCAAAAGTGTCGTCCAGCAATTAAAATAAGTTGCAGTTGCCATTTACTTTCCCCAGCATTTTCTGGTCCAGCATTTCCCTTTTGCTGTTTGCATAGCCGACAAGGAGAAACGTCGGAAAAACTTGCTGGAAAAGCGACAGCGACACGGGGTGGAAAATTATGAATTGATGCTGCTGAACAAAGCGTGATATTAAGTGGCAAAGACAAGCATGAAATTGCTCGAGGGTAAAATTCAAAGAGTTATAAGGTCAAAAAGTTGTACGATAGATGTGTTAGATCAAACTTAAAAGATGAAACACCTAAATATTTTTGTTCAAAAGCTAGTTCGCATTTATTTTATTATTATAGTATTAATTTATGTGAAAGAAGAAGAAGATAGCCTAACGGCTATCAATTTAAAGATAATCATAAATTAAAATTCAAAATAATAATGGTAATAACATTTAACAGATTATCAAAATTTATGATATTATTTATGGATTTAGGTATATTATTGCATTTGCTATCTCCTTTCAGACGTCATCTGATCTTATCCTGCCAGGGAAGTCTTCATATATTTCCATTCGATGATCCAAAGTGTTCCTTCTCCATGGAAAGCAGTAAGTTAACAGAAAATATGTTCTAATTAATTATTAATAACCGACGAATCATATAAAACAGATTGAGGGATGAAATAAAGTTTAATAAACCAAGTATCAGAATCAGCTAAGTCAAAAAGAAATGCTGTGGATGAAACATTTTTTAAACAGTAGGTACAATTGAAGAGCCAGTGAGATTAATGTATAAATAATGTGACAATTCCAAAGTGTTGAAAGAAAACCTCAAGATGTTGATGCTCTGATGATAAAAAGATGGGCAGGCGAGCGTGTTGACTGCCACTCAGGGGAAATCTGTTCCTCTATCTGCATTCGTATGTGTGTTTGTTTCGTTGTGTGTTTATGCAACAATGGAGGAGGCGATGGGGCCTAAAGGGGCGTGGCACCGGCAAAGGGGGGTCTAAACGACAAAAGCTGACAAAGTGACTAACAAGGCTGACGGCCTGCCACACAGTCACAGAGACAAGCGCACACAGTCAGCCTTGTTCTGGGCTTTTTGTCTTTCCATTGTTTTCGAAAGTTGTTTCCGGTTCCCAACCCTCTTGGAAACATCGGCTAGAAACGTGAGCAACATCGTAAATTACTTTGAGAGGATGATGATGTCGGTTCCTGCCGAGATTTTCATCTACGAGGGGGTAACAGAAACATCCATCGAAGTGTTGTGCCTTTTGCCTGCTTGTCAAGGCTTGTTTGTCAAATATTATTTAATTTACGGGGTCTGGGCCCGAACCCTGACAAATGGCTCAGACAATATGCATTTGTGTATCTCTGCCTATTTACATTAATCTAATTAATTAATGATATGATGATAATGATGAAGATGGGGGATTACTCGCGGCTGAGAGTGTAATCCAATTGAGTCAACCAGTGTTTCTCAAACAAGAATTCTCCTCTCGTCCTTGTGCAGTTTCCTACGAGGAGGCCCAAATCAAATACGTCTGGAAGAACGATGAGGACACTCTGCGGAAAAGTCCTTCGCTGACCACATTAAACGCGTACTTGATCAAGAATCAAACAACGGCCTGCGATCAAAACAGCTGGAGAGGTAAGTCATTGGAATTTCCATTCGACTCGATTGCCAATCACTTCATTTGCTTATACTTTGTATTAGCCAAAGAACTTACAACCAGGAAATTTTGCTCTTTAGTAACAGTAGTGTTCGATGGTAAAATGGTATTTTCTTTGTTCAACATACAAAAAGGCGTATTCAAACAATTATTTTAGGTTTCTTACAAACGGACCTTCTCAGTTTAGTACTCCATTCTTTGGCTTGGCTTTTAAAGTTCATTTTTTCTTGATTTACTTTCGTAGTCTCAGATCTCGGCTAGACGTGCTTATGCAGCTTTTACATTATAGCAAAGAATCTACAAAAATAAATCCAATGCCTATCTAATGGTCTACTCTTTGTCTACCCTCCCACTCCTCCTCTCTCTCTTATAAAAAAAAACGCTACAAAACAACCAACAAAAATATCCAAAAACCAAAACAAATAATGCCCCTAGGGAACTACAGCTGTCTTAGGGTCGATTTAATCTTTACCAGAGATCGTGCATTCTATTTCACCACCGTTTTTATACCCGGCATTATATTGGTGACGTCGTCCTTTATAACTTTCTGGCTAGAATGGAATGCAGTGCCAGCTAGATCGATGATAGGTAACAATACCAAAATACCAACCAACCAATTAAAAACAACCATAACCTATTTTTGCCCTCGCTCTATCTCTCTCACACTAAACAAAACCAAAAAAAAAACGCATAATAAAAATACGTACTTTTAAGAATTTAACCGAACCAAAAATCAATTTTGTACGCCATTGAGAGTTGATTTTCTTTCCGCCTTTCGTAGCATTTGCATTTTTCGATTGCCCTTCTGTAATGTAATTTGTAAAATTTTATGATTTATAATTGCCACTTTTCCATTTCATTTTAATGCGGCCCAAGTAGTAGCAAAAATAAAACAAAAATACAGTGCCCACCCAAAGTATGCCGACACCAAAAAGATCTTAGAGTGTAAGGTTTGCTGCATGGGTTCGGTTCCTTGAATGAGAGCCAACCAATACCAATCCAAAATCCACCCAGTATCTAAAAGCAAAGCCCAAATTACCGAAACACAATTTTAGTTATTCGAGTTTACAAATATTTTCCGTTCTGCAATCCGAGGTATAGTTTAGCCAAAATAAGCCAAAACTCCGGAAATAGTATGGGCTAGTAAGGAAATTCCAAATAAATGCGTCCTCCTACCAAATAGGCCTCTCTATCTATAACTCTCTATCTCTCTCTGTCTGTCTCTGTGTGTGTGCGTGTGTTAACCTTTGGCCGAATTGTCATAATTCCGGCCTTGTTTCTTAAGGTAATTACAGTTGCCTACAGGTCGAGTTGACATTTACCCGTGATCGTGCGTATTATTTTACAACCGTTTTCATACCTGGCATTATATTGGTCACCTCGTCGTTTATCACATTTTGGCTGGAATGGAATGCAGTCCCAGCCCGGGTTATGATCGGTACGTAGCAAAATCAAAACAAAAACCAAAAAAAAAAACAACAAAAGAAGTTCCAAATTGTTAATGAAGCAAACAGAAATCTTATCAACAATCGAAGTCTTCCAAATCAATGAAAAAACAATCCAAATCACTATTTAGTCGTTACCAAAAATGTAGCAGTCCAGTAAGTCTTAGTCCAAATTTAAACGCAACCACGAGACAATTGGCCAATAATATATAATATATTTAGAGGTTTTTTTTTAGTTTAGATCCGCCTAGGACCATTTAACTCATTCAAATTTCAAGTTTAGCTAGCCGCTCGATTTAAATGGATTCCTTTTTCATTTCGATCCATTTCTTGGACTGATTTTACCAATGTTGATTTTCTCATTTTGTATTTTTTTTCTTCTTGCACTCGTATTTGGTAAACGCCCAACTCCTTTGAGTCCTTATGCATTGCATGACTTATTAACTTAAACTAGTCAACTTTTAAGCTTTATTTTTTTTGAGAAGCTTTGGTAAAACCGTATACGAAAAATCAACTAAAGCATTCTACATACGTCATGCTAAAAGGGCTACCCCAATTTATGTTCAAATAGATTGCAACACTTACATTTAAAATTTAGAACTAATAAAATAGAAATTTCAAACCAAAAAAATAATACATAAATGATAAAAATCGTAGAAAAAACAAATACATAAAAGTTAAAAACATTAACATTATAAATACCGAATGAAAATTTGAGTAATCTAAAATCTCTATTAAAAGTATAATACATTTTATTATTGTTGCTTTAAGAATTGTAACAGTATTATTTGAAATATGTTATAAATCATTAAAAATTCATGGACAGATTTTGAGTACAATTGCTTTCTTAGCCCCACTACTAGTATTTTGCCCTCAGCTGTTTAAGCCGAGTGGAGCAAAGATAATGCAGTTTCTGTGCTCTATGGCCAAAAGTGAGAAAGGGAAACCGAAATGAAAATAGTGAGAGCAACGCAAAGGGAATGTCAGTCGAAACATCAGGATCCAACGTCGTTGGCAGCTGCTCCTGGACAGGAGACACAGAAACACGGACACGGCCGTATCCTGGTATTTTCCACGGCTTGTGGCACATGCCACATCCCAGTCCCTGCGATGACGATGATGATGACGTGGAGCGGTGGCCACACCATACATGATGATTTATGCATAAGCCATATGGGCAACATGGACTAGGCAAATAGAACAGAAAGTCCTCTGTGCGTGTAATGCAAAAACTACTAAGTTAAGGCATATATGAGAAGCTAGCAGATGGGGATTATAAAAAGTTTAGTGCTTAACTTGACTTTAAGATGCAGTAAAGCATTTGCACTAAGACAAAGAATGTGTACGAAGTAGTAATAGGGTGATAGGGTTTCTCTGACCTCAAACGTTTGCCCATCCGGTTTTTCTATATTGACATCGATTTGTTGTGTGATAAAGTGTAATAGTTCTGAATCGATCTAAAATTGATTGCAATTCGATTTCAAAAATAACTTTTGATCAAATTGGCATGATTTAAATAATTTTTGCAGTAATAATGCACTTGAGATCTTCCGATGACAAAACGACGACAGAACACTCAAATGGCATTGTAAGAATCGAAAAGGGAAAGGATAATTCCATTGCTGGCTGTCATTGTCTGCCCAGAGCAAACACAATCAGACGACATTTCAATGACAAAAGAAAACTAAATAAATAAATAGTCAAAAAACGGCGAAATGGCTTCAGGGCGAGCGATGCCGTTTTGTTAGTCAAAGTGCTGACATTGCATGCATTTTACAGCGGCTCCTTCCTAGCATGGCAGCATCTTTTTGCCTCATTTGTGACCCGCTTGGCTCTCGAGCTTTTCCTCGAAGCATTTGCAGTTGAGTGCAGCGTCGAGATTTTCCGTTTTTTTTTTTTTGGTAAGAGTAGGGCGGATACCAAAACGCTGGCAAATTGAAAATCGATGTGGTTCGTGGATGCAGCCAAGCGGATGCTGCAAGAGCTCCTTTTAGCGTGCCGAACTAGTTAAATTCCCCTGCATTCAGCCAGCTGGCGAATTGTTGACGCAACTAATTAGGCAACCAAGATTGATAATGTCGCAAACCCAACTCCATTGGCCAATTGCATTTTTATGTCGAGCGGTCATGAGCTGAATAATTAATATTAAATGCCGGCATTTCCCTTGATTAATTCGATTTGGACTTACGCCTCAGCCAATGGGGATAATTTGATTAATAGAGCAAAGAACTTAGCAATTTGCAGAAAAATAAAATATTAATGATAGGTATATTTTTTTATCTCATTATTGTGATTAATTAAAATAGTATTTTAATAGGATTTTAATAATCATTCATAAAAATTAAAACAACAATTATAAAATGAAATAATAATTGACCATGATAAAACGAACACAAAAGAATTATAACAACAAACAAATATACAATCGATTATTTAAAATTTGAATAAAATAAATTATAAACCCATAAACTATAAAACCGAAAAATGTACTTTAAAAACTATTATACTTTAAAACGGCATTGATCTTCGTGACACCACGGGACTTATTAAATTAAATATATAAATCGAATGCTTAGAAATATTGCCCCTCATCAATTTAGTAGAACTGTTGACTTTTCTTTAGCTTATGCACATTTATTAAGCCACAAAATAAAGCCAAACAAATGAAACGAACACAATATGGTACAACGAATCCTTTGCTCCGAGTACCGGACGGTAAAGTTGAAACTAAAAACTTTTGTACATATGCCAAAACTAATTAAACAACTCAACTAAACGCCACAGAATATATACAAATACATCCTTCCGCCCTTGACACCCCACCCGTTTGCCCCCGCCCCACAGTATGCAATGCTTTTCTAATTACGTGTCAAACGGCTAATGCAAGTTTCTCTACCATTACCATCCACAATGGCCAACTTTAAACAACCCGAACAACTTGAACGAACAACCGAGCGAAGGCGTGACAACAATGCTGAATTTCTTCACTACCTCGAACGGTTTCCGGAGCACTCTGCCGGTTGTTTCCAATTTGACGGCGATGAACGTGTGGGACGGCGTCTGTATGTGCTTCATTTACGCCTCCTTGCTGGAATTCGTCTGCGTCAATTATGTGGGGCGAAAGCGCCCCCTGCACAACGTCGTCTATCGGCCCGGCGAGAATCCCGTAACACAGGTAAATTAAATAATCATTTAATCCGATTCACACCAGGCAGCCCCGCCCCAAAAAGCTAATTTCGTATGCATTTTGAAAGCAATTAAATATGAATTTTACATGAGCGTGCAAAGCCAACAAAAAACAAAAAAGTTATATACATATAAAAAGAGAAAACAAACAACCAAAGCAAATGAAATAAAAACACACAGCGAACACAACAACCAACATTCGTACTATATAAGTTATTCAAGTTATTTGATCTTCCTTTGTTTAAGAAGCCAGCAACACCTGAGCCCAAGTCATGAAAAATACAACAAAAAAACAAAAATATATAAAAACTCAGACAACAACAATTCGATTACCGCCATTGTGTTGCGTCCCCCTCTCTCTGTCTTTCTCTATCCGTCTATATCTCTCCTTTTCTCTATATCTGCGTATACCCAACTTTTGATCACCTATCCGTGTACTGTCCAGTCTTATTTAATGGTCTTTAGTTAATAGAACCATTGTCATATTTACATTATCAACTACAAAATGCTCGCTATAAAAACTCACTTTGTGTTGATCCCCAACTTAGCATTTTGTATAACAACTTTTTAAAACTATACTAAACGTAAATTTGTGTGTCCTACGAATAAAGAAATGATTTAAACCGAAACGTTCCATTTGATTTATGTTCACACCTTACTGATTTCATTTTGATTTTTGTCCTATATAAAGATACTGTCTATGTATGTGTATTAATTGTGCTGATGCTCAGTTGTATTATTTGTTTGCATTTTTATTAACCCAACGAAGGGCATTCACCCTCAGAAATGCCAACCGCCAATCCCTTCCCCCTATGATATAAATCTATACATTTGTTTTCTGTTATGTTTTAATTATTTTCTAAATGTTGTATAATACAATCGTTCGTAAGGAAAACAATGCGTTTTATTCATCTCCAATTAGTTTGCAAATATTTTAACGAAACCCAAACATAATATGAACAATAATAAAATAATTGAAGCGTTTTACATGCCCGTAGGTAGGTATGTTTATTTATGTTTTTCATTGTTTTCTAACGAAAATGAAGCAACAAAAACTAAAATTGATTATACAAAATAAAACCAATAAAATATGCATTTTGTTTTTACGTAGGCACTTTTCGAATTAAGAACCCAACGTTTAATGCACGTTAAGCATTTTTGTTTCATGTGATTTTCGATTTTGTAATCCTATTTATGGGAATTAATTTAAGTGGCATGTTACGTAAAGAGATTACAAAAGAAAGCCATCATTTTAATAGAGCTGATAGTGCCACTTAAATAAATGCCACTTTTTAGCCCCATGCATCATGAATATACCATATTTTTCAATACGAACCGCCTCTTTTCCAAGAGAGTCAAAAGACGCAAGCGTGACCGAAAAGAATCGAACATTGTTCCCAATTTTAGTGATATGCAACTATTCGAATAACCACCAGCCAAATTTAATTTACTCTCAAAACTAGCAGCTAAGTGAGAACTGAACAAGCAATAGCAAACAGAAAAACGAAACCAAAACTAAACCCAATCAAAATGACAACCAAACCAAACTTAAAGTGTGTTTTGAGTATGAACATTGTTTTGTGTACATTTTTGCAGCGTCTTCCAGCAGTACTAAGCAGGATCGGAGTAATTCTTGCAAGTCCTTTGGTAAGCTATCAACCACAACTCATGCACCACCCCGCCCCCGCCCCCTGAGAAAACAGAAAACTTTAACAAAACCATTTAGCAGCAAACAGCAGCCACAAAAATGCCCCCAACTAAACACACACAATCCAACTAAAACACACACACTGGTACACCCCACTGAGTCCTTTTCCCCCCTTCCCCCGACCAAACAGCGAAAAGTAAACCTAAGAAAAATGGCATGCGAATTTCGCTTTGATGAAATGCATTGACAAAGTTTTGTTTCGATTTTGGTTTTTGTGTTTCCCAAAAAAAAACAGCGTTTAATTTGATTTTCGAGCCGAAATGGAAAACCAATGAAAATAACAATAACTATAATTCAAATTTAAATAATTACCTAGTAGATTCGCACTCGCTTTCAATGTATATAACTCCATGTTTATTACCATGATTATTTTCATAATTTATTTACGTTTATTCGTTTTGAAACCAATCATAAACAAACTAGTAATGTACTTAAACACCTGACAGCCAATTCCACGCATATTTGATATGCGTAGCATAATTGTTTTTGAAGAATCTATTTACACACAACCAACAGCTAAAACGACAACTTCAACCACAACATATAAAAACCCATAACGAAATAAAAATCGAAAAAAATATATATCAATAAAACACACTTTAAGGTCACTTACAATTGGGAAAAATGTTACGAGAGAAAATTGTAACAAAAAAGCGAAAAAAAAACAATTACCAATTAATATGAAAAAATTCTTTTTCTTCTTACATATCGAAAAAATTACATCGGAAAAGCTATAAATCAATTCCGTTATTTGCCCCAGATTTACATTTTAATTTCACTAAATGAATTTTGCCTTGAATTTGAAATATACATTCGAATTAAGTTCCTTATTGATTTTATGACACCGCTCTCGGTCACTAATAAAACAAACATTTTTTTGGTTTACTGGAACAAAAAACGATATATGTATGGTGCCGGAAATGTTGGCCACTATTATTTATGATACTACCCGTAGTAGCTTTTTGAAGAATTTTCGTTTTTGGTTATTTTGTGTTGTCTGTTTTTGCTTGAAAGCTTTTTGTTTAGGCGAATATTATTAGTGCATTTTGTGCATCTGTATGTTTCTCAATAAATATAATAAAAACACTCATGCAAATTATAAAGGAGACACCAGAAACTTCAATAAATGTTCCTGAGGGTATTTTTTTTAACGGAAAAGTTAAAAACACGAAAAAAATAAATAGGCAATAAAATGGGGTATCCATTAAAAGGGTTAAAAAATATGGTATAACATTTATTTTTGGCTTTGAATACATTTATACGCAATCGTATATAGAAAACGAAACAACACTCTATTCAAATTTAAAGAAGTGTAAGTCTTGCTCTCCATACATAAAGTTTTAGAGTGTACACATTTTGTTATATTTAAAGTGTTCGAATCTAATGACAAAAGGTAACAATTTAAAATTGAATTCCCAGCAAATATAAGAGAATAAGTCAATAAATAGAGGAAAAACAAAAGTCCACTAATTCGTGGCATTAAGTAACCAACTTGACTAACTGCTTGAATCCAAGTAACCTCTCTTGATAATGCCCATCAATTAACCCAATTACTCTTGTGGCCTTCGATTATCCTGACTAAAACCACCTGTGTGTCTCTCTCCGAAAATTGTCTTTCTCTTCCTCGCGTTCAAAAACAAAACACTCTATAAAGAAACCAAAGCTCAGAAGCAATCCAAAACAAAAAAAACTCTCCCCATTCAACCAACCTGCTCTGTAGGAAATAATCGAACGCGAATTTCATGCCGCTTTTGTCCTCCGAAAAGGCAAGCGCCGCTGCCACACCAGCCATGTCGATGATGGGCGGTGCCACGCCCATGTCCGGAGGCACCCCGGCCGCCTCCTCCTCGGTGGCCACGCCCGGCACCCCAAGGACCACCGATCCGGAGGAGTTCTTCGCCGGCGGAATGCGTTGGCAGGAGGCCCACGGCGGAATCATTGGAGCTGCTGTCCAGAACTTGCGTGCACGCTCGATAAAGCGGAAGGCGGCCAGAAGTCCATCCACATCCATATCGCCGCATCCCAGTGGACGACCCACTGAGCATATATACGAAGAGCCCGGCGGAATCACATCCGGAGTGACGAGTACCAAGGTCAAGTTCAAGGACGAGCTGAAGGAGGAGGAGGAGCCGGAGTCCAGCGCCACACTACGCCGATCGGTGGCCACCAGTACACCGGCCTTGGTGGTCAGGATCGAGGCCGAGACCGAACTGGAGGCGGAACCGAAACCGCAGGCTCAGGCTCAGGATATGGAAATGACCGAACGTCAGTTGTCCTTGCCGCTGAAGCCGCCTCGCCGGAAGGCCTCGCGCTCCAATTCACCAGCCTCCGTTTATGGCGATGCATTCGAAAGTGTGGAAACTACAGTGAGTAAAAAAGGACACACCAGAACCGCTCCCGAGACTAACCAAAAAATTCACCAAACCAAAATAAAACCAAAAAAAACATTCGTTCTTGTTGTTGTTTGCACAACCGACTAATAACTAACCATAACAATGTACAAAAAGCCGGAGCCAAAGAAAAACGTCAGCAAGAAGAAAGTTTGGCCAAAAGGCGAACATCGAAGTTCGTCCCCGGCCATGGGCTCCCCTCACTAAACTTGATTGCCTGCGGTTATTTTGATTGCCATTTGCCATTTTCCCGAAAAAAAAACACCCACAAATGCACCCAAACACCCTCAAACACGCACACTCAAAGTTGGATTTTTTCCCAAAACTTGCAATTGAACTTTAAATGAAAGACTAACAATGACTAACAAGAGTAACTGCATTAGACATGAGGAATTGGCAGCCAGAGGAAACAGAAGGTTAAGCAATTAGGGCTTAAATCGAGGCAAAGTTGTCTTGGAAAATCGAAAGCAAGCAATGAAGATGTTTTCTCAACTAATTACCCCTAACCTAAGTGATTTAGTCATTAGGTTACTCAAGAAGATAATTGCGCTTTAAGGGCTTTCATCGTCATAATGGTTTAAGCTATTTAAACATAAATCACATAAAGATACAATAAGTGTAGATTACTTATCCGAATCTGGGCATCAGATGTGATGTAACATTTAAAATAATATTCTAGTTATAGCAAAAAATAAATAAAGGATGTTTTTTAAAATAATCCAATTCAATCCAATAGTTAAAAATTGGTTAAAGAGAAATCTTAAGATATCTTCTAGATCTCAAGGCGACGTAAGCCCTTAAACTCAACTTTTCGCCCTTAAGATTTGCAACCAATTTCCAGCGCATAAATCACTAAACTTCCCCTTCCCCCCAAAAAGTCCCCGAGTAAATCAAACTTATCGGAATGGAAAAGAAGAGCCGCCATCAAGATAGGAATGCAGCCGGCATAAAGCAAATAAAACCAACTCAAGTGGGCGTGATGAAAGACCGTGTTCCAGGCAAAACTATTTTATGGGAAATTCTGAAACGCTGACGACCACTTCCGACAGAACCAGAGCGCCAGGATACGAAGACCATGAAGGAGTTGCAGGCAGCCCCGGCCAGAAGCGGAAAACCGTCAACAACAAGGTGGCTGGGAAAATGTTTTCCACCATTAGCATGTAAATTAAAAATGGTGTACGCGTTTAAATTGGCGCCCGGCCAGGTGGACAACGGGATGACTGGGCCGCAACAGGACAACATAATTATTCATGAGCGCCCCAAAGTGGAAAATGCCGTAATGAGCCCGAGAGCACCGGAAAAACCAACGACACGAGAGTGGAACACAAACAAATGGCGGCGAAGGATGCGGCCGAATCGGAGAAAGAAAACGAAGCGAAAGCGAAAATGAAAACAGAACGCGTCTGTACATGCATCATAATAGCCGAAAATGTTCTCGAAAGGATGCGCAAGGATTTTCCAGCGGAAAAGTTTGAGCCTGGCATTTTAAAGCAGCACCCTCCCCCTTTGGGAGTCTTATGCAAATACCGAAAATTCGGAAAGTTGGAAAAATTCACGAGGGAAGATACTTTCACTTCACACTTTCCCCCATGCTAATTGCACTGGGCATATTAATCTTCGCTTGTCATACATTTTTCAACTTTTACTCACAGTATTGTGTTAATAAAATTAAATTGCTTAATAAGCATCTTGGGGATCACTTAACGTAAAATGTGTGCTTATGAAATCTCCTTATTTTTACCGTAAAATATATTAATCCTTAAATAATGATTAAAACCAATCCTTCTAAAAAGAGTTTTCATCCAAACTAAGTTTTAGTAATTCGTTTACATAAACTCCCTTGAAAAATAAAATATTTCTAAAATTAAAAATATTAAATATCGGTACTTATATCTAATCAGTATTCAATTGCAACACATTTTTACCCAGCTCTTGAAGCAATGGTCATTAAAAATGCCTTGTTGATTTTGAAGAAATTAACGAGCAGCAAAGTTCTGGCACAGCTACCGTGTTTAATTTAGGTCAGCCACGTTATCCGGCTCTCTGGCTGCTTAAACACACCCGCATAATACATCTTACCTAAGTAACTGTTTCCTCCCAGCCCGATTTTGCCATTTTCCTATTCTCCCGGCTTTTCCATTTTCGCAACCCCCTCGGCCACCTTTGACTGCATTTGTGCACTCGGCAAATGGCCGCCAGCTGCTGGCAAACAAAGACAAGTCAGCTGCCAGCCCAACGCCCCCAAAACCGCCCAACGCCCCCAAAAACCGCCCATCCACCCATCTCCAACCCCCCGGAAAATCCCCATGATTTTTCCCCTGGTTCGTTGCCGTTCTCAGATGCAACTTCGGGTAGTACGTGCCACTGTAGCTGCAATAAATTGTAGCATACTTGCGAGCGGACGCAGTTAATTTCTTAGCCTGCCACCTACGACCCATTGGACTATTTATATACCGCTCACAAATTTTTGATGTTAATTAAGCCCACATTTTCCGTGAAACAGTGCAGGAATTCAGTCGGCAGTTATGCATTTAAATTTGTATTCAGCTGAAACACATGATTTTTATAGCATAAAATAATTATTAATGGAGTTCAACTTGTATAGTAATACATATATAACTGTTTCACAACTTTGGTTAATTTTTCAATGTGTGCTTGTATAGTAAACAGCCTGTATATAGAGTACCAGTTTTAAAGCTACAAGCTTGGTTTTAGCCCCAACACATCTGCCTAGTTATATCCCGTATAGAGCACGCTTTAACCCACACAATAAAGTGCACAAAAATCAACAGATATTTACCTAAACTTACCTTGTATGTGTTCATAGTCAATCATTAAATATATTCGCAATCATAAATAAAAGAATGCCACCCCCAATAAGCATCCCACATCACACTAAACCTACAATAAACACGATTAAACATTCTATAACCAAAACTTTAACATTTATTTAAGCGTACAATACTACGTTTAGAGTTTTATTTAAATTTGAAATTTAAATTCTCATCACATTCGTGCCAATTTTAATTTCAACCTACTTAAAATGAAAACACAGCAAAATTCTCATGCCATTCTCATATCAATCAAAATACAAATTCTATACAAACTGCTATAGCTTAAACAAAAATAACAAATGAATAAATACTGTACGTGCAAACAAAATTTAGTAAAATTTCAATAAATTCAATTAAATTGCGCTGTGGTTATAAATAGACTACCATGTACTAAAATCGTATTTGCTCTTTCTCGCTTTTTCAACTGCTGCCACTGACATAAATACAATAAAATAAAATAAAATAAACAATTAAAAGCCCGTAAGTATGCTGACCTAACAATAATAATTATTTTTGAAAATTTCTGTAGTTAAATTTGTAAAAGCATTTCAAGCGCTTTTGTGATCAATTTCGTAGTGTTCAATTTCTATTTACATTTTTGTGCCACTTGTTAAATAAACTTTAATAAATAAACTATTTTTCTACCTTTTTTTCATATATTTTTAACATACTTATACGCTTTTTGCTGGGTTTTTGCAAAAACGAAATGCAAACAACCAAAATATAACCAAACTGCAACTGCCAAACCAATTTTACGTTTTTTTTTTCGTATGCGTATGTGTGTGTATGTATGTGTAAATAACTCCTTTTTCACCAATCGTATTTGACTTGTAAAATTGCCAACTTGTTTGCCAACCACCACCATGGTCAAATGAAAATTAACGAATAAGTTTTTTAAATTTACCGCCGTCTATCAGGGCGAGAAGCGACGAGACGCCGGGGCCCCGAACGAAATCGTGGCATGCACCACCTGCGGCGGCAGCACCAGTCCTTGCACCCATTCAGCGAATAATGGCTGTGCCACGGAGGTGAGACTATCCTAAGAACTATATCCTTAAAAACAATATCTGAAAATACGTTTCTCTCAAAAGTTCAATACTCTATTTAAATAAAAAATGTAAGCATATAAAATTGTAGTAACTAAGGAGAAACGAATTTTTAGATCCCTTTGGGATAAATACCTACAGCTTTTCATCTTTCTTTCAGACCTGCTTCGTTCAAGTGCGGAAAAAAGAGCCACCGCATCCGATTCGAGTGGCCAAGACGATCGATGTCATCGCAAGAATTACATTTCCAACTGCTTATGCCATTTTCCTGATATTCTTCTTTGTACACTATAAAGGATTTTCGTAAAATTAAGCATAAAACACTAAAAGTAATGCATAAACATACATATATAGATACTTACACATGCTAAATTGCCGAAGCAATGCCAGAAAAGCAGACTCGAATGCCGAGAGAATGCATTATTCGTAAAGTAATTTGTAGAGAAGCATGCAGACCGACATGAAAACTCGTTTGCTACGTTCTAGGGCCTTGCAAAGTCATCTAATTTTAATGTAACAAAGGGAAACACAAAGTACATCTAATTATTCATTAACGATTATTTAAATGGCAACAACATGACAAAACCAGTGATAAAAACGTCAAAATGAAAAAATTAGTTTAAACTGAGTTGTTAACGGGGAAAAGCGAAATGAATAAGTTGTTAATAATTAATATTTACGAAAGTTAAATTTATGCAAATGAGCAAACATACGAAAGAAACATTTTCGACTGCCTTTTTTAAAAATAGTAGAAACAAACCAAAAAAAAAAGAACCTTAAATTAAATTTGCAAATTTTTGCATATGCTCGAAAATGCATTAGTTAATTATACCAAACAAAAAACACTGTCTAGCAATTGTAATATATAATATTTAAACAATTTATTAAGCAAAGAAAATTATGCTGAAAGTACCAAAAAACACGATCCAAGAAGATAAAAAGACCTAGCCTATAATTATGAAATATGAAACGCAAACCAAACAGCTTTAAGGCTTAACCTATTTGAGTAGTCGAATGATGCAAACCTGTTTATACACATATACAAAGATGTAATATATTTACAAACAGCTCTAGTCAAATATTATGAAATTAAACCCCAGTTTTGTTCCAATCAATTCAATGAGTTGAAATGCCCGCATATGTCAAAGAGTAAACAAACAGAACACACAAATTGTTAATCATCACACAGATTTTAACGTTATACATAATATACTGTATATAATATTTATTTAAATGTTTAGTTAAATGCCGTTTATTTTTCAATAAATGTTCGATTAATAAAGCAGAGTTTGATCTTATCGCATCACATAAATTCATAGAAATGAAACCGCCGCAAAGTAGACCACAGTAAAAGCTTTCCTAAACAAAATCCAGGTGAAATAAAAACACAAAAAATATTTTGGTTTCTTAAAAAAATAGTTCACAAAAAAATGTCGGTCATTTTCAGAGATTCATTTTATTTAATCCATCAACGCCTTTTTAAGTAGCAGCAGGAATTGCCTAACAACTTTTATTAAAATACATATCAAAGATCATAGAAGAAACATAAATGAAAGCTAACTAAAATATTTACAAAAATATATGACAAGAAACTTTATAAAACTCTCATAAGTAGCTATGAAGCATATGCCAACCCAACTATAAACTCACAAAACTAACACCCAAGTATTTTAGATACAATGTATGTCGACGAACGCTCTGCAAACGTTTGTAGGACAAGTAAAATATTTAAAAACCCAATGAAGCACGACCTAATTCAAACAAACTTAAACCTAAACCAAATTTAAACCTTGTGATAAACAACACAAAAGAAGAAACATAAATCTAAACGAACCTTTGCATACGAAATTTTATTAAAATTAATTGAGAGCAGGTTATTGAGGGCCACGATTACCAATTGTTTAAACAATATTACCTTTATAGAACACAATACGCGTATACACAAAATGCTTTTTGCAAATAAATAAATTTATGAATTTAGAGATTTGTAGATTTTTGGGAAATTTTCTTTTCGCCATTTTGCAAGTTCTTCGCGATTATTTCTCATTTAACGAAAAAAAATATATAACTAAACAACCACTAAAAAAAAAGGACAAGAAAACACAAAGACAAGGACAATCTTTTTGCAATTTACAAAAACGAAAAAGTTAATTAGATGAAAGGGAAATGCTTAGTCAACTTTCAAACAAGCAAAGCCGAATAATTTTGAATCCTTTTGTATAATTAGCTGCTTATATAGAACTCAAAATACACAAGAAATGTACTTCAAATTCATCGCGTCCAATGATAAATATTTTTGTTGCGGAGAAATAGTGAAGGGTAAGAAATGTGAGTGGAATTTGCTGAATTGTGGCCAATATACGGAATGTACAAATAAAATACGATAAAGATGGACCCTTAGAAACTATTTGTTTTTTGAACAGCTTAACCATATAACTCTGTTAAATGTTAGTTAGCAATCTATTTGGGTGATGGTGCCTTCCTTATAAGAATTAAAAACTAATTGATTGCTTAGATGGTTTCAAGCGAAACACAGTTTGAGTTGTTATGGATGGGAGCCCGACCTATGTGCCCTATAACGATTTCAGTTCGGGATTGTTTTTAACTCCTCACAAGCTAAACTGCTGATAAAACAAAGTAGAAGCTAAACCAAAGACCAGTTACATTATAAAAATGGTGTTTAAATGAAATAGATCTAAAACAAAGCCACACTTAAAAAAAGCATTAATGAATTTAGCAAAAGAGAAAATTAATAAATGAAAAACAAGAGAAAGCATTTGCATTAAGAAAATCTGCTGATGTACTCATAATAAATGGGTGTTGAATGCAAATTGCAATGACGTTTTAAATTCTGAATACACAAAGCTTTATAATTTGTAAATGCTATGAACGGAATGTAAATAATAATAAATCAAGATAGTTAGTAGTCAAATCATTTTATCGAATAACTTAAAACTAATTTCTTAACAAATAATATTTGCTAAACCTATGCCAGTCAAACTGAACTGTTTGCTAGAGATTTGTTTAAAAAAATATAAAAAAAAGTTTAAAAAAAAAGAAAAAACATGTTGAGCCATTGGGGCAATTTCTGTTGTCCAATTTATTTCACATACAAGTAGATTTCTTAAAGATCAATTACAAAAACCAAAATCTCCACAATGCTACGAAACGTAATAATTATAATTAAAACTTTTTTATAATGCACATCCTTGAGCATAATAAAAACCAATTTATTAACATTGCATTCCCAACCGAACATCATGTAAATACACCAAGTACATAAACCAAGTCAAAAATTAGTTATTAACAAGCAGACATTTGAAAAAACTATAAATTGGAAAACAACAAACGAACAAAACCAGAAAACTAATAAACAAAGCAGCTTCGCTTTAATAAAGATCGTCTCAATCAGAAAATGAAAAACAATTATTAAATAAATTTGAAACAATCAGGTGTTTTTAATGGGTTATTGGGTAATTTAAAAAAAAAAAACAAAATGAGTCTTTATATAAATGTTTCCTAGTCACCATAGCTGTAATCATGTACTGTAAGAATTCTTTCAGATTTTCATTTATTTCTCTGGATAAGTGGATAACTAGAAAATACTTTCTACAACAACAAGGTATAAATATCGCAAAAGGCGCTCTGAGTTTTCAGGTCAATGCACACGAGTCACAGACGCAGTCGCAGTTGCCGTTAAGACGGGACAACCCCTAAAATTGAGCACCACACATGAGAAACAACCTGCCCAGAAAATGACAACTGAATGCACTGGGGCTGCAACTGCTTCTGCACTGAGGAAAATATTCAACAAAATCAGTCATCCAATCTTACAAGCTTACTAACGAAATAATATTAAAGAAATAAAGAATGATCACTTACATCGGTTGTGGATCTCTTAAAAATTATTCCACGATCAATAAGAAACATACAAATATAATAGTCTTTTAATCATATTTGTTATTTCGCTATTGTTTTTTATACATATTTTACCTTTCTCTTTGTGTACTTATTGGACTGACTGTTGGCCAGATCTCAGAGCCCGCCCTTGCCAGATAAACCCGCAAACAGGTTCGACCAAAAGGTTCAAACTCGGAACCGGCGAACGAGGACAAGTGTTTTGACCCGCGCAACAGCTTCCTTCCGCCTTCAGCACGAAATGCAACTGTCTTTTGGCTCTCAGAATGTGTGTGGGTACACAGTAAACAATTGTAATACTATGTCAGGTCTAACAAATGTTTTATATATTTAAATAGATCTGTAAGCATATTCGCGTACAAAATCCTCAAATATTTAGTTTTAAAAGGAGAATTTATTAAAAAAAATAGTATATCAATAATTTTATAAATATAATCTGGAACTCAAACACAAAGTTGAAATTGTTAGGTATATTATTGCCAATAATTTGAATTTATTTCAGGTATAAAAACATCTTTAACAAAAAGAGTACCAATATAATTTATTTTTGTACAAAGCAGATAGTGGCCAGATGTATGATAGCTCGGAAGTATTTATTTCTCTGTACAAGTTTTAGTTGAACTGGGATCGGGACTCGCTTCGATGACTTCTGCACCTGCAGCAGCAGCCGGCGATGATGGCACGCGGTAAAGGTAAAAGTAAAGGTAAGACCCTGAGGAAGGGGCCAACTTCTACCTGGATGCAGTTGGCCGTTTGTCGTCTGCCGGTTGCCACTTGTAATTATTTTGTACCTTTGTGAGTAAGCGGCCCAAAAGGTAACAATATCCCCTCTTTAGGACTCGATGCAAACGAATTATATTTGTTTCTGTGGCGGTAAAATACGTTACAATTTGTGGAGGGTGTGGAATGGATCGAACACATGTGAATTGATCTTAGGAAATATTTATGTCAGGGTCAGTCTGTCGATGAGAACATGTGTGTTAGGCCCCAAGAAGGAAACAATGCCAGAAAACAGCTGATGTTGAATGTTTAAATGGTATGATGCCTCGATTGGATCTTATAATCCCAGATGAAAAAAGATATACTCACAGAGTACAGAAACAATAAACAAAAACATAACAATTTTAGTTCAAAAAATATAAAAAATAAAAAAATTTGAGAAATTGTTATGTTATTCTTGGAGTTTAAAAGCCTTTATATTAACTGATAAATAAAATACTACTGAAAAAGGGAAAGGTTCTGCATACTTATTATATTACATATAGACATCCGATTCTAAAATAATCGCACACTAAAATATTTCCATTTTAATCAGCATTATAAATATTAATAATTTGTAATTTCTGTATATCAGCATTGGGAAAATAACATTAAAATTATAAACAAAACATCATAGTTTTTCCAAGACTTTGTTTTTTAAATTCCAATCAAAATTTTAACGTTAAAGCTCTATAAATACAAATTATTTTTATTATTATTAGTTATTATTAGTTTATTATTAGGCTATAATCCTGCCCAAATAAGTTCACTTTCGTGTCGCTTCTACCAGGACACCCACTATGGCCACTGACAACTAACCCTGTATGGCTGACCTGCAATCTCTGCCCAACAATCAACAATAAAACTCAATCATTGCTTGAGCACTGAACTCGACTACAATGAACTTGGGTGCCGAGTTGGACTCCCCTGTCATTAAGAAATTTCCATATACGAGTATGCGACACATGCAACGCTAGACAGCACCCCCCACAAATAACTCCCTTTTCGGCGCCTCCATGCCCCGCTGACACGTGGCGCCAGGCAATTGCATGCAGGACTGAGAATGGACAGAAAGGACTTGCCAAATTAGGGATCTAAGGCGACGAAGGCGGGGCAATTAGTAGCTTCATGTGGCCGAGAAAAATCCAAATAAATTTTAATAGCCACCAGCAAAGCTTCCCAGACTAAAAAAATGAGCCTGTAATAGCAATAATAATCGCCCCCGGAGAGTTGCTGGTGCCATTATAAGGATATTACGAGCATTATGTTTGTTTATTCCGAACGCGGTGCCGTACCGTGAAATCGCTGAACCGCATCGGGCAAGTTAGCCACCCCTAACCAACCCCCAGTCACTGAGAGCTAGTAAGTACAGCCTAACCCGCTCCAACTCCAAATCAATCATTTACATAATCGTCAAAGCCATATTCGCTTTTGGCCCAAAACGCGTCGAAATTTCACGCGCTTTTTCCTTAGAAATGGACAAGTTGCGTGTTTTTAATTGTTTCTTTTTTCCTTCTTTGGGGGTTGGGACTGGGCCCTATACATTTTAGTTTCAAATGCATTTGCTTGAGCATTACTAAGCAGAATTGTAATGACTTGCAAGGAGGGGCAATTTGTCATATTACACAGATAAGTTGGCACCTGCCAACAACTATGCAGGAGGTGGTTCCACATTTTCTCGGCAGCTATAATTTATACAATGTTCGTCATGAGTCGGACTTCCATCCAATCGATTCCTAATGAGCTTGAGCATTATTGAATATTTGTATTGCCCAATCCTAATGAGACCAATGTATATCATTGGCTGGATAAGCAAAGCAGTCAAAGCTCTGGTAAATAGTTACAATCGTCGTCGTGGATCGATCTCCATATGAACTGTTTATTATTGAGAGTTACGCTTCGTTGATATTTTTATACCCTTGCAGAGGGTATTATGATTTCAGTCAGAAGTTTGCAACGCAGTGAAGGAGACATTTCCGACCCCATAAAGTATATACATTCTTGATCAGCATCACTAGACGAGTCGATCTAGCCATCTCTGTCCGTCTGTCCGTCTGTTTCTACGCAAACTAGTCTCTCAGTTTTAAAGCTATCGGGCTAAAACTTTACCAAAAGTCTTCTTTCTTTTGCAGGTAGGATATATGTCGAAACGAGCCGGATCGGACAAGTATATCATGTAGCTCCCATAGGAATAATCGGGGAAAAAAATGTAAAAAAATTATATCTTGGGTGTTCTTAAACATATAACATCCTACTTTTGGAAATACCATTTTTTATCTAATTCTGAATTTCGAATTAAATTTGATCAAAATCGGACGACTATATCATATAGCTGCCATAGGAACGATCGGGAAATGAATGAGAAATAATAGGAAATTTAACATTTTTGCGATTTGTAAGTTAATAGGAATGATCTTCAAGGGTTTATAAGCTTCGGCTGGCCGAGGCTAGCTTCCTTTCTTGTTTTTATTTAATTTGCTATTTTAATATCATATTAATAATATTCAAAATTCTAAATACTGTTTAGTTTTTGAGTAGCTACTCTTATACCACTTTTTGAAAGAACCAGAAAGTATTTTCAACAGTATACAATAGATGTATGTTTTTATTTTTTTAAATTATTTGTATCCACCTCACCAATATCAAAGAATCAAAACCGAAATTCCGCTATGAATGCAAAATACAAATTAAAATATCATATTAAATGGCACACAGAATACAAAATTCTTAGCTAAAATTTCACCAAATGCTATTTTCTACTTTTTCATTCTAAGCGACACAAAAGCCGGCTGGTTAAAACATTAGTCCTACTTCTTAGATAGCAATATTGAACCCCCTTCCAAATTCGATTCCATATAGTATTTCTCCCTCTGCTATCCCAAAGTTTTTGATCCTGGCCGAAAAAAGTCTGTTGGCAACAAATGTACAACCAAAGAAAAAATTTCGAAAAAAAATCGAATCGAAAAGCAAATGCTGCCCATTAACAATAAAATACACAGCGAAAAAACAGTGGGGGTGGCAAAATAGGCTGGGCAAAGGATGGAGGAAGTAGTGGGGGCGGATAGAAACAAGGCAGAAATTCGTTTTTTATGTACCGCGAGTTTTTTATAGTTCGTTGTTTCTGTTGTTGGTTGCACGTTATCAACAATCTCGTTTTACCAAATAACGCAAAGTGCGCGTCATGGCATTGGTACACCGAAAAAAAAGAATAATACATTGAACTTATTCGACACCGCCAATTTGCAGAAACAGTAATTTTCATATTTTCATAAACATTATCAACAAAAAATATATAAAAACGTTATTATCAAAGAACCAAAAGAAGATTGTATTGTTGAAAATATTAATCTTAAAAACATATAGTTATTCCTTAGCCGATTTAAGCGGATTCGTCTAAAGTTCTTTGGAAATGTTTGTGAAAGAACATTTTGAAAAAACTCCTTAAAGAAATGTTGGTATGATGAAATATGGTATTTTGCGTGCAGCAGCGACACGCACAATACATAAAACGATCATTTTTATATTAGATAATATTTATACCCGTTACTCGTAGAGTAAAAGGGTATATTGTATTCGTGCAAAAGTATGTAACAGCTAGAAGGAAGCGTTTCCGACCCCATAAAGTATATATATTCTTGATCAGGATCACTAGCCGAGTCGATCTAGCCATGTCCGTCTGTCCGTCTGTCCGTCTGTCTGTCTGTCCGTCTGTCCGTATGAACGCTGAGATCTCGGAATCTATAAAAGCTAGAAGATTGGCATTTTGCATACAGATTCTAGGAGTTCCTACGCAGCGCAAGTTTGTTTCAAAAAGGTGCCACGCCCCCTCTAACGCCCACAATCGCTTATATACGATTTTAAAAATTTCAATATTTCGGAAAAGTAAAAATGCAGTTTTATTGTGTTTATCAATACCTATCGAAATGTAGAAGAAATTTTTCAAATCGGACCATTCGTTAAAAAGTTATGCGTGTTCAAAGTTTCTATCTCCATCTCCCTCGCACTCCCTTTACCTGAGTAACGGGTATCTGATTGTCGGGGCACCCGACTATAGCGTTCTCTCTTGTTTTGTCAGTGCATTTGTGTGTTGGTGTTGATGGTGGTTCCTAGTGGTTCCTGGTGTTGGTGCTGCTGGCGGGTAGCTCACGCTATAGTTCGCTTACGGAATAGCTGAAACTGCAACAAGGAGCGGAGGGAGTGGCTCATGATAGTGGTAGTGGTAGTGGTAATGGCAGTGGTCGCGACCGAAAGAGAGAAGTTCTAGAAGGCTAGGGCTAGTGGAAATTGGTAGGAACACTCGGGCGTTTATATTGTGTTTTTTACTCAATTTCGGTGGTGGCTGGTGGTGGCTGGTGGTGGCTGGTGGTTGGCCAAAAGACGGTGGCAGTGGCAGTGGCAGCCGTGGCAGGATGACGATGATGATGATGATGACGACAGCGGGGGCAGGGAACCTACCCTCGGATCGGACGCTCTCTCTTTTTCCCGCAACGCCAGGTGTGTCGGTGTGCGTTCCGTTCCGTTCCTTCGAGCTCTTCGTTCCCTTTTTGCTTTAAAGTTTTGTGTGGTAGCAAATAAAATTTTAGTTAGTCACTTGCCGTCGCCAAGGATACGCCGTTCAGTTATTTGTTGTGCAACGTTGTTAGTGGCAACCACGAGTCCTCGAGCAGGAAGGACCTGTGCCGTGTGGAGAACATTTGAATGCGAACGGTACGAAAGGAGCGAAAGGCTTTCAGTGCCAGGCTCGAATCGAGTGCTAGCGACAGGGACAGCGATATTAGCACCTGTCTAGATCTAGAAGCATTTTTATATACTCGTTTATTATCCGGCCGGTAGGCAGCAGCGCAGTCAGCGCCTCTGTCGACGTCGACGTCGCTGCCCAGCTCACCTTACATAGCAGCAAATTCAAATTTGAACTTCAGTCAAGTGTCAAAGCTCAAAGGATTAGCATGTCCTTGCAGCAGCAGCATGTGTGAACCAGTGAAACTCACTGTAAAAGACTATCCTCAGAACCAAATTACTTACCAAGTTGCCAAGAACTGAAGGAAAACTACCAGAACACCCGAAAAGATCAACCTGCAAAGTGCCCTACATCAGTCGCATTTGGAGAAATTACTTAGAAGGTAAGTGATCTCAGGTGATCTTCTATCGGAGTTTTGTGTTTCTGTAAGCCTTGATCACGATATAGCCGGCTTTGAATCTTGGCACTGGGAGAATTCACAGTTGATTTCATTATTCTGTGGTTCTGCGGGTGCCAAAATTTAATCCACGGCTCTAAACAACGACTTAAAGATGGTTAGGAAAATAATAATAGCCTGAATATAGGTAGATGGAAATATAAATAGATTTTGGTTAAATATTAGTCAACATTTTTCATTATTATTTAAGAATGATTAGGTCCCAAAAATAAACGAACTTTCTAAGAAAAATTTTGTTATTCAATTAAAAGTCAGGTTTTAGAGATTTTTTTCGACGTCTTAAATCAAGAAAAATTAAAAAATGGAAGACAAACCACTACTCAACTCTTTGTGACTAAAATATGCGATATTTATTTACATGCTCTGTGGACAATTTAATAAAAAAAAAAAACATTTCAAATAAAAGCCAAATCAAGTCAAAGGAATACCAAAAAAGTTTTACTGCCAAAGAGATTTCTCCTTGCGGAAGTTCAGACTTCGACTTCTACATCATCAAATCACAGCCATCGCAATATTACTCATACGCCCCAGTACCAACCCCACCGAACTGCTAACGTCACGATTGCGTTGGTTCCTCTTGTTCATTTTAGAATCCAATGCGCAGTACCCAAACAAAATTAATTTCCCCCCAACACGCAACGGAAATATCGAGGGCGGATTGCACGGGATCAATTAATTGAGGCTAGGCTAAAATTGTGAAACAGTTAAAAATATGCCCAGAGTGAAGCACAATCGGTGGCTAAACTTTAGAGACATTGAACTTTCGGTTAGAAGTATTTCCTAACTTGGCCAATCGCCCGCCCATAAATGTGTAATAAGAGGGTGGCAGTCCACCCCCTAGAAACAATTAAGTGCAATGCGGAGGGCGGGTCAGAGTTCAGTAATTGACCTCGCCAATGGAAATTTACATTTGAACTTATCTTGATTGGAAATTACATTTTTAAATGAACGCTGCCATGTCCAGGTGTCCAGCGTAATCAAAGGCAGCCCACACTCAAGGGTATTCTGCGGCAGGACCCTTAGGGGTTGCAGCCCTCTGCAGGTGGAAATCCTTTCGCAAATTACTTTACTCATAACTCATTTCTCTAATAGACCTGGGGGCGTGGCCCATACCTGAGCCACCTGTCCAGAGAGCAAATAAATATTTTATGAGGGAATTCTGAAAACTTCTGTAAATTTCATTTCAATTGTAGTTTTGACCACAAATAAGGTCCTTGGGGTGCCACTTAAAAAAATTTAAAATTAAATTACATTAAGTGCATCCAAGATCAATCTTATACTTAATTTATTGCCATTAATGACAAGTTTTGTATATAAGTAGGTCAAAGTCCATCAATGTTTTGAATATCAAGATCTTTTGGTAGAATTATACGAATTATTTACTTAGTTAAAGTAAGTATAGAACTAAAGAACGTCTATAAGCAGTGTTTTTCTTGTTGGAAAAATTCTTAATTTTTTTAATTTCCATAAAATATGTTTGGTTTTTTAGGAATTTAATGCGATATTTTCGACTTCACTTTTTTGGCGCGATCCAATAAAAGCCCATTCTCTGTAATTGGTCCGCCAAAAATATTTCACCGCTCTCCCTCGCCAATCTATATAATTTGAGCTCCTTCGCTGCATTTTCCGGCGGCATAAATTAGCATTAATTCATAAGTCAGTCAGGCCAGCAATTGCAATGCAAAAAAAGAGAAAATGAACCAGAAAGGAAAATGTTTTTCGGCTGGAAAAGAGAATTTGCATACAAACTGCAAGGTCCGTACAACGCCTCCCGAACAACAAATTATGTGGGGCCTAGTAGGGCTGTGAACTGGGGAATGGGGGCTTAGTAGGCCTCGCAGGATTCCGATGGAGTGGGCTGGAGGATGGTGCGACAGGCTAAACGCCGGCAATGTTCCTGAATAATGGGCCACCGGCGCCAACTGACGTTGGTAGGCAATTTTCTAGGAATCTAGATGGGGTTGCGTCGTGTCTATGGCGAGGTGCAACTATTTATACATATATACGTACAAATGTGTTCTATATAGGTGCACATATTGTACGGCAAGGGCTACTGCATAATTTATTTAATCGCGGGCAACAAATCTAAATTGATCGTTAGGCGTAGGCGAACACCCAGCTGAACCAACAAAATGTCTAACAAGGATATTGCATGTTCTCTATATATATTTAACTATTTTTCTCCTCATTTTTTTCTACTACAGTGCCAATTAGCTAGAGAGGTTTTTCAACGGGGCAAAGGAATATGGCGCCGCAACAACAGAACTCCACATTCATCGATGATAATCTGGACAGCTGTCCATCGCTGTTGAATCTACCCGAAAGCCCCATTCTTCCGCCGCGACGATGTCAAAATCAAGACGCCAACAATAATAATAATAAGCAGGCTGCATTCGAGGAGCGCTTGGTGGATGAATCGGTGGGGGAGCCACCATTAGCACCACCAGCACCGCCAAAGGCACCAGCACCGCCAACTCGGCAAGCATGCAAAAATAAACACGGCAGGGAAAACGGAAACGTTGGCCAGGCCAGTCGTCGCCACCGTTCCATTTCCCTCTATGGCGTTAATAGCACTGTGGTAAGTGCCTCCCCATCCTCCTCCTTCTCAGACCCCTACTACCAGCCCAACCCCTCCCGAGTTCCCACCCCTGATTTTTCGGTTGCGGCAGCTTTTCCACTGAAATCAAACAAATCATCTAATTGGGTGGGCAGGCAATGGCGTTAGTCATATGCATAAGCGGGCGACCTCGAAGGGAACCTGTACTGTACTTAAATGGGCCTGGGAAACTCCGATTATGCGTCAGTTGTATAAGGTATTGATTGCGGCTTTAAGCAAAGGATTTCCTTGCGAAAATCCAATATGAAAACCTACTATCTTACGTCCTCATAGAGCCCTGATAACACTTTTGAAACTTATTTACTAAAGTACTTTTAAGGAAATCATTTGTCTAACATAAATCGAAATGTAATAACTTTTGTCCTTAAACCTACTTTTCTAGTTTAAGCTTACGATATTCCTTTCTGATAGTATCCAAAAAACTAGAAATTATATTCTAGGTATTGCATTCACAAATTATAAAGTTACTAATTGAAAAATGTATTTAATTTTTTTATTCAAGAAAATACTGAAACTGTGGCACAACCCAATTACAAAAT
The DNA here is from genome assembly GCA_037075285.1 of Drosophila lutescens. Taxonomy (NCBI): domain Eukaryota; kingdom Metazoa; phylum Arthropoda; class Insecta; order Diptera; family Drosophilidae; genus Drosophila; species Drosophila lutescens. The sequence continues at coordinate 199,769 of JBAMCF010000091.1, forward strand.
TTATAATGGAAAAAAATACAACAGATATATTTATACGTCTTGCATTTAAAATTAATAAGAACGTAAAATTCCAAATATTGTTTGAACAGTATTTGTTCTTAGTTATTTTGTTTTAATGTTTTATCTTTGGCATTACAAAAAATAAATAAATAGAGCAAAACCCTAAAATAAATACAGTTTCAAGTGCAAGAACACCTCTTAATCGTCTTCTGAATGTCTGGCAAACCGCTTTATTGATCTCCGTACTACCCCTTTTATACTTGCGACCCTTTAGGAGCAAGGCCACAAGGAAATCCCCATCTGGATGGACGATGGTGAAGCGCGTTACGTATCGGGAGTGACGAACAAAACGACGTGCGATGACATAATCAAGGCGCTGATTGATGACGAACTGAGCAACGGCGAAGGGCTTTACTGCGGCAATAATCCAAAAGGTAAGTTAATCATTTTTACCAGCTGATCCTGTCGTGACGGCTATTTTCGATATATACATACCAGAATTTGGATTTTTATTTATTTACTCTTTATTTACAATTACTTTTATTTTCTCCCGTTGGCGTTTCATTTCATTGAATTTTTGTGTTGTTTTCCGGACGTTGGAAAAACAAGATGGCGGCCAGAGGAATACGGCGGCAGCATCGCGTGACTACGGCGATTACATTATAACGGAAAGTTGGGGCGGCATAGAACGGAGCTACGATGGCAACATGGCCATTTTGCCCGTTTGGCGCGCTTGGAGCCGTGTACACAATGAGGTAATGGCAACAATCGGGGGACCGGGAGAATCCCACCTGGCGTGCAGGAAAAAAATAGAAAAACGAAACACCAGCGAACTGGGCCCAAAAAAAAAGTCTACAGTGATTGCATAATAAGCGTTTTTTTCCTGGCGCCGCACGCAAGCCAAGAAATGTGAAATTCATGTCGTTCTCGAAACCCATTCCCTAGATTCCATATCCCCCTCCAAAGTCACACCCGCGCCTACTATATGGGTACCACTCGCATTTGACCTATGCTCTGGCTTTTCGTATTTATTTGTTTATGACGCACCGAGTGAAATCAATTTGCCTATTGATTTTTATATTAAAGTTCATGTTTTCGTTTCGGCCTAATTATGCTGTAAATTTTTTATGATCCCACCCTTTATTAGTGGGATTAATGGTATTTGAGGACTGCGAACTCCTAATTGTTATTTGATGATCTTATCTAGTTAATGGACAAAAATAGTTAGGAGAGAGATTGAGATAGTATATAAAGTTAATAGCAATACAGAGAATTATATTTCATTTCATGATACTCCAGAAAAATAATTATTAATTTGTAGGTTTTTGTTTTTGAATTCAAATAAATAAATACTATGTATAGTAAACTTTTGCTTCCTATTTTTTTTAGTAAAATACCCAACTAAAAGGTCCTATTGAAAAAATATAGTTCGCTCTTGAGTTTCACCTTGTCCTTCAAGTACTTCCATATACCATACAAAATTGTTATTATTATACCTGTTTAACTTTACTTTATCTTATTAATATTCATGTTTTGTTTATTACAGCTCCGCATTTCATTAAAGCATCGTGATAACTTCAGAGATCCCCTGGCTATGCAATTAATACCCCATTCCCAGCCCCCAACGAATTTTTCGATGATAAAGTGGCTCAAAAAACTGCTGCATCTTAAGAAAGAAAAGAAGATAATGCCAAAACCGACAAAAACACCTCCCAAAGTACCCAAAAAATTGAAGGAGAAGAGTACGCTTGGCAAAAAGCAATCGATGGCCGATGACTTGGTACTGGTTATAATGCCAGACCAACTTTATAGGGGTACCGAAAATGCCGCCAAAGCCAAGCTCTATAAACTGGCCGAGAATCGGGTCTCAAAGCAGCGACGACGAAGGCGTAGTCGTCACGAGATAACGAAAGCTTCAATCGAAACCTTCAGAACAGCGATTCCCAGCGAATGCAACAACAATAACTATATTAACAATAATTGCATTCGGAGGCGAAAGGATAAGCCCATGAGAAATAGTGTTCGAAATAAACTTGCATCCCTGCATGCCGATATGAATGTTCGCTATGAGAAGGAATACGCGCTAACACGTCAGTTATCTGAAAAGTGCCGACTGTACCGATTGCAAAACGAACGGTACAAGGGACCGGAAATGGAACTATCGGTGGGGCAACTGCAACAAAATATAGAAGCTTATGCCGAGGACATTATTAAAACGGAACACGAACTTCTTGAACTGAAGAACGAGATCAGGCACGATATATCGCTAATCAATACCTTAAAACGTCTGACCTTGGAGGAAACGGAGGCAGATACCGCCTGTAAGAGAGGCGTGGCAAAATTACCACAACCCTCACAGGATATTGAAAACACCCCTCAAGTTGCTAAAAATACGCAGGAAATGCAGTTTGTTGATAATATTTACGAGTTTTGCGATAATAATGCCAGTATGCTGGTATAATTGTAAATAGTTGTAATTTGTTAAGTTTTTACCAAATAAACATTTTTTACATTTTTACATATATTTTGTAAATATTACTTGAGAGAGACTGGGAAACGTTTAAATAGTGATACAATCACTAGGATTGAGCTACAGATTAACGGGCCATTTTGTTTGAAACAAAGTTAGCAGTTATACAAATGTAGGAGGCTGTTAGATGTTATTTGGTCAAGATATGACGTACGTTGCCGCGGCTAAACATTTTTAATTTTATATATTCTTTACGTATTCGGAAGATACGATACAAACGAATATATTTTATAATCATTGGGACCACTTCAGCCGGAATCCTTTATATTCGCCAGCCGATTCTTAGTTGATTTCTACATTTTAAGCGAATGTATTTTAAATGTAGATTTTCACATTAGCCAACAATTTTTAACCCACCTAAATTAAAAAGTTTTTAAAAATACTTTGCGTTCGATATCTTGATAACGGCATTTGTCCTTACGTCATTGAAAACCCCCTAAGTGGTTTGAGTCAACAATAAAATCTATCGAAGAACTGCACCCAAAGTTATTGTGGGCCGAGCATTTTTGCTATACCTCAGCTCTGGTCCCATTCAACCCTGGCAGCGAAACAAAACTGAACAAATTAATAAATTTCCAAGGCAAATCGTCAACAATTTCGGGTATCAAATCAAAACAGTTTCTAGACAACGAATTTCACCCTAATCCCAAGGCTGCAGCACCTGCATTTATCACAGGCGACCAAATTTATCCGGGTTAATTAGGTAAGTTAAGGTGGGTTGGCAAAAAGAGGCGCAGAACGTGGTCGCAATCCACATATTCATTTGCGGGGGTGATTTGTTGTAGTTTAGTTTGTCAGGTTAAATTAAATATAAATAAAATCTTATCGCTGGAATCGCAGATCGAGAAATTCATTTCCTCTTTAGATTATCCCCCAAGTCAGGTGTACGAGGTTGGGGGAAAAGAGAAAGTAACTGCGCTTCTGCCGCCTTTGTTGCAAATCCCGTTTAAGCCTAACGAAAAAAAACAAAGATGATTAATGACATTTTGGCAAACTCTCAATAATAACTCTTCTATTCCCACTTGCAGGCAAAGAAATGGCACGCGGGCACCAGAAGATTCAGTCGCAGGCGAAGGCCTCCGAGAAACAGGCCAAAATTAAGAAGCAACAAGGACACAGTGCCAACGACCAGAAAAAGGCGGCCCAAAAGGCACTCGTCTTCGTGTGCGCCGTTTGCAAGGTGAGGCAACTGCAGTGGAAGCCATGTATATCGAAAAACCTAGGCTTGAAAACATCTCTATAGTATTATACAATTACATTTTAAAGATAGCGCTCTCTTTTAATCGGCTTTAATTAAATGAAGACTCCTCAAAAAAGTTAACTTCACTTTTATTTATTATGCCCATTTTTAAATTAAAAATTTATTCCTTAAGACGTATTTTTATCAATTATTTATAATTTTGTGTACTTCCTGTTGTCCTGAATAGTTTTGCGCTCATCTTTCACTAAAAAATGTACTTATTTGAAATAAATATTTAGGTTAGGTTGATGTTATATGGCCCAGATATGCTTATAAGCAAATGTTTTGTTTACGTGTTTCAATACATCTTACGCTTTTAAGAATTACCCTATCTTAATTTTTATTAATAACTACTTATAGCTTAAATCTAATCTTGCGCCTCTACCATTTTAGTCTCAAATGCCCGATCCCAAGACTTATAAGCAGCATTTCGAGAACAAGCATCCCAAGAACGACATGCCCGAGGAGTTGAAGGATGTCTGATGACCGATTTGGTCGTGTGCAAAAATAAATATATCAAGCTGAACGAGATCGACGAGTTGCCTACCAGTACGAAATCTTTGCAACAATAACTTTACACCAGCCCGAAGAAGAAAACCAACAATCAAACCGAAGCCAAGAGGATGGATAATAGTAATAATTATATGCCAATTTTTTTGTATACACACTGCTGACTTTTGGTTTTAGTTTATACATTAAAATTAACACAGTAGCAATTGTTCGATGAACTGCTACCATAATACAAAGCAAGCAACCACGTCGCAAGATAAATAGGAATGTTTTCATTTTTATATTTAATATCCCTTAAAAAAATGTAAGCCGCAATAAATACACTGTGCGTCGTTTTGGATTTGGTTTACAAAGAACATTTTATACAAATTATGCCAGAAATTTTAGGAAACAAATCTTTTTGTACTATAAACAATTAAATAAATCATGTAAATGACAATTTATAAATACAATAAAAAATGTTAAAAGTAAAATAAAATGTTTTTTTGCAGAAGGCTAGAAATCCAATTCCAACCCGTCTCGACTTTTGAAATTTACTAACAATGTCAATTTTGTTTTTTAACTTTTGAAGTAAAGTATAATTTTATAAACTGAATTATTTAATTTTATTTTTCTTGCTGGTCAATTTATCTAAATTTTCAGAACGAATCTTATTAACATAAAAAAGTAATCTATTGTTGTCATTGCGAATAATTTGTATCATATAATTTTCAAATATTCGACGTAAAAATTAATACAAACAGTTGTTCTAGTTAAATTAGAAAATAATTTAAAAAATGCATATGCATAATTTTTCGCGAACATCAAGGTGTTTAAGTCAGTGCTAAAGCCTACCGAATATCTACACCACCACCAACCCAAAAGCTTGGCTAGTGATCCTAATCAAGAATATACAAACCTTTATATATGGTCATTTTACACACAAAAAAAAAAACTTGGTAAAAACAACTGTAATAATTGTCAAACTGGCCCCAACCAGCAAAATTGTCAATTCTACTAAGTAACAACAAAATACACACAATTAGCAAAGACACACACCCAAAGCAAAAACAAAATACACGTAACTATTTTAATAGTTACGTAACTATCTTTGTCGGCCAATTTTACCAAGCAAATTTTTTTGTGTGTATATATGGTCACTTCTGAGAATCGGATATAACTTGCAAAATTCAAGATATTTCGCACAGTGTAAAAGCTATTGACATGAATCTTTCCAAATCGTATTTTTTTGTGCATATCTTGATCAGGGTAAAAGCGCGTGCCGATCGGACGTCTATATCCCATAGCTCCCATAGGAACCATAGGGAGAAAAATTTAAAAATTTAATTTTTTGAATTATGAAATATTTTGTTTATTAATTCATGTTGCTATTGTAGTCAAATTTTAATTCGTGAAATCTGCAAGGGTATTTAAGGTTCGGCTTGCCGAAGTTAGCTTCCGTCCTCGTTATAACTATAATACAACAATACAATAAACCATTAACTCCCTCAGGACTCGTGAGACATGACGTCCTCTTGTCCAGAGATCGCCGGGATGACTTCGCTTCAGTCTTCTCATATTCCTCGTGTTGGCCAAGGAAGCTGCTCGGTGGTTGGGGTGTCTTGTGAGGCGTTCGTTATACGGACTCGAGTGCCATGTGGAGGGCATTAGCCAGGTCGACGTTTCTGATTTACCATGGCGCATTTGTAATTGTTTGCAGTGCCCTATTTTGGACTCTTTGGATCTTCATGACGTTAGAGTCACAAGCCATGCCCCAAAGTTGGATGCAGTACGTCATCAAGGGCACCACAATTGTTCTAAGCAGCAACACTTTGTTGGCAAGGCTGAGCTTGCTCCTTGATTTCACCATTTATAGTTGAGCTTCCCTAGCTTAGCGAGACAGGTGAGCTGTTTGTCAGGCCCAGGTACTGCGCCTGGGTAGATTGTGGGAGGGTGGTGTTATGGAGCTCAACCGTTGGAAGGATCTGTCCGCGCAAAGTGAAATTGCAGAGTTAAGATTTTCTGCCATTAATTGCAATATTTCACCTGTTTGTCCGCTTGCCGTAGGAGTCAAGAAATTCTTGATGCATCAACTCGGCAGGAAATTCCACAAGGAAGGCAGTGTCGTCAGCGTGGGTGGCAAGAAGAGTGTCCGGTACATTAATAGTCGACAGATCGGGGGGGAACAGGGTATATAAAAAGGGACCCAGGACGCTTCCCTGTGGAACGGCAGCACGAGCAAATCTAATGCTTGACCTTTCCCCTCTACCCAACCACAAAACTTCGATCAAGCAGGTAAGATTTGAGTAAAACGAACAAGAGAGGACGATATAGTCGGGTTGGTGTCCCGACTATCTAATACCCGTCACTCAGCTAAAGGGAGTGCGAACGCTGTACTCGGGTTGGTGTCCCGACTAATAATCGTAACTCAGCTAAAGGGAGTGCGAGGGAGATAGATATAAAAACAATTTTGATTGCGTATAACTTTTTAATGAATGGTCCGATTTGAAAAATGTCTTCTACATTTCGATAGGTATTAATAAACACTATAAAATTGCGTTTATATATTTTTAAAATCTTAAAAGATGTGGCCTCCAGACACATTTGAAAATCGTTTATGGCGATTGTGGGCGTTAGGGGGGGCGTGGCACCTCGATGAAACAAACTTGCGCTGCGTAGGAAGCCCAAGAATAAGTGTGTGAAATCTCAACCTTCTAGCTTTTATAGTTTCCGAGATCTCAGCGTTCATACGGACAGACAGACGGACAGACGGACATGGCTATATCGACTCGGCTAGTGACCCTGATCAAGAATATATATACTTTATAGGGTCGGAAACGCTTCCTTCTCCCTGTTACATACTTTTGCACGAATACAATTGTAAACTTTTTATTTTTCTGTCATTTATTCTTATTTTACGTCCACTCTGCTTGGTTCTCTGTCGTTAGTGATCGCACTCACATCCATCGTACCCTCTCGATCAATCGATTCCTCTTCTTATCGATGGTTACATGTGTTATTTCTTAGTGTTACCTTATCTAATTGATACAATATTTACACTATTTACATTCGGCCGACCTGGCTACAGATCGACCACGATCTTTACAAACAAAGGGCAACAGTTTCATTAACATTACTTATCCAAGGTGTAAGTCTAGCTGGTTCTAAAACACCTCTAAATGGCATTTGCGTTAACTGGCAATCATCAATATCAACGACCTCGTATCTATCATTATCAAACACACGACTTATCTTATAAGGTCCACGGTACTTAGGAGCAAACTTCTTATTTGTTCCTGCAGTGGTATCGACATTTTTTATAGCCACATAATCGCCTATTTGATATTCTCGAGGAGCTCTATGCTTTCTACTAAATAACTCTTCGTTTCTCTTTTGGGAATTCTGAATATTGACAGCCGCGTGCTCACGGATGCTGACCAGATCTCTAGGTTCATTATTGAATTTATTCTCCAAGTATTCAGAAAGCTCATCCACTATAGGTCCCTTTTGTACTACTCCAAACAACAAAACACTTTGCGGTACCTGGGTGCTACTATGCACTGCGTTATTAATTGCGTATTCAACTTTATTAAGTAGCTTATACCAATCGGACTGACTAAGAGGTTCTGCTAATTTCCCTAACATGGGCGTTAACACGCGGTTCACACGCTCTACCTGGCCATTAGCTTTATCTTCCTCTTCTTCCTCATGAAGATTCTCTAACAAGGCACGTATTCTCTCCAAGGGGTCTTTACTATAGCCATCAACTAACATAGTATCTACAGGAGTGTCTCTACGGATCTCTAAAAGGCTTTCAATAATGCTATCTCCACTGCTCCCATCAAGGTTTTCTCTACGGGTTTCTAAAGGTTCGTCTCTCCGGTTTTCTACGGTTCAACTCTTTTTCCAAATCATCCACACGTTTACGCGCAGCGTACAGCTTCTCGATTTGCTGTAAGTGTTGTAGCTCTGCCTCGACGCTCGCCGACACTCGTGCACGACGCTGCCCGTCCAACGCCGCCGTATCGGAACTTTCCAGAATTGCCTCCGCCATCAAATCACGATGCATGTCCGCACTTGCAACATTCGTAACTTCGAGAATTTCATCACAAGCAGCAATTCGATCGCAGCGCTGCACGTGTGCAGCCGCCATATTAGAACTTTCCAGAACTTCTTCGCCGTCTCCTTTCTGCTCACGTTCCAATTCGCCACCAACACAAGCGTCGCCGTCTGCTCTAGAAACTTCTGCAGCTCCACACGATGCCTCCTCCAAGCTCAGCTCCTCTAGGTCAAGCTTCTCAAGTTCCAAATGCTCCAGGCTTGGCTTCTCCAGGTTGTCCATTATGGTTTTCGCCGCCGCGCGTAGTTGATGGATGGTGGCGTCTTCTTGGAAAAATACGTTCTCCCGCTCCAGAAAAGCTTTCAGCTCAGGTCTCGTCTTCTTTATTATATCACTATATCTCATGACCAATGAGTTATATTTTGTACGGGCCTTTTACCCCACACCTGGTATGTAAACTTTTTATTTTTCTGTCTTTTATTCTTATTTTACGTCCACTCTGCTTGGTTCTCTGTCGTTAGTGATCGCACTCACATCCATCGTACCCTCTCGATCAATCGATTCATCTTCTTATCGATGGTTACATGTGTTATTTCTTAGTGTTACCTTATCTAATTGATACAATATTTACACTATTTACACAATATACCCTTTTACTCTACGAGTAACGGGTATAATAAGCCAGTCGGGAGTAGGGTCTACAACTTATAAAGTAATCCTTCATGCCATTCGCGGTCAAAAGCTTCCTTGACGTCGAGGAAAATAGAAGAGCTGTATTGCTTATTCTCAAAAGCATTTAAAATATGCTGGACAAGTCGATGTGCTTGCTCTGGGGTCCCATGATGATGCCTGAAACTAAACTGGTGTTCGGGAATGGCATCCTGCCATGCAAGCTTATCGGTCGATATGACTCGACAAGATTCTCCGGTTTTCCTGGCTTTGGTATCATCGTTATCACAGCACTCTTCCATTGAGAGGGGAAGTGGTGGATACGTAGCATTGAATTGAAGAGGAGAACAAGGAACAGGACTCCCTGGACCAACGTTTTGGATTGGTAATGCTTCCGGGGAAGGAAATGGTTCATCCGCAAAAGCTAAGGAAGTTTCGGAATCGGACTTGCACCATGTATCGTCAGCTTTCCTTATGGGGATCTTTCGAAGAGGCTGTCGTTTTATATTCCGTGTTATTTTCCAGAGGTTGAATCCCTACGGTTTGAGGAGCATCTCATCGAAATATTCGCTCTTAGTGTTATGCAGAAGCTTTTTAAGTTCGTCCTAAGCACGGCGATATGCTCTTTTGTCGACTTGATCTTGGGATCTCATATATCTGCGACGTAAGGATCTTTTCAGCCTTACTAGGTCCATAACCTCAAGTTTTAAAAGAGCCTGAGGTCGGTTGGAGGGGTTTGAGATTTGACTATAGGTTGAGGACTCGGCAACGTTACGGATGTTCCGGACAAACATCTCGACATCGTCGTTTATGGCATCAGGAGAGCCTAACACCATATTGAGGTTAACAAGCCGGTTTACTACTGCTTGGAAGCGAGGAATGTTCAGATTTCGAGGAAGGATGCGAGGCCATGGCAAATTTTTTGCGCAGCGACTCTTAATTTAATTATTAGTGGGATGTGATCAGAGCTAAGTTCAAGACTTTCCGAGATTGTGAGGTTCTCGGGCCTTTGTAGACAGCAAAGTCAATGGGGGTTGGTGTTCTTTGGCTGTATGGATAATGTGTAGGCCCCCCGGTAGCTAGCACCTGGACATTTGATCTCTGAACGAATTCCGCTAGCGCTCTAGCGCGGTGGTTGTGTTTCGAGACCCGCAGAGACGGTGGTGAGCATTCCAGTCCCTTGCAAAAATGAAATTTGACCCCAGATCATCGAAGAGTTTTTCGAAGTCGTCGGCAGAACATTGAAAGGGCAATAGATAGACGCAATAGTTGTTTCGCCAAGGACGGTTTTGACTTTGACTGCGACACATTGAGCACTTGGACTTTGTAGACTATAGCACTGGTAACTTTGAAGACAGGATTTTATTAAGATTGCAGAGCCTCCACGTTTCCGATCTGCAGGATGAGTTGCTTAATGGATATCGTACCCGTGCAACTTGTAGCACGACCTTGAACAAAAGTGTGTTTCACTGACAAGCACAATGTCAATATTATGACTTTGCACAAAGAGCTCCAACTCAAGGGCTTTGTTGGCAAGTCCGTCGGCGTTCCACAAACCAAAGTTGAGGCCGATTTGATTCATGGTTGCGTTACATTAACTGGGAGGAATCCAGCAAATGCTTGAGCAGATCCTGGAGAATTTTTTGGTAATAGTTTTGAGACAAGATCCATCATCGACATCATCATTTTGAAAATCTTGTCAATCTAAGCAACAAGGACCGACATTCTTTCGTTGGATTGCAAAAACCTTTGCTCTTGACGCTGCCATTGCTGACCTTTAAACGATTGCTGAGAGCTGCGTCGCTGTTGTTGAGGGAAAAATTCCTGTTGGTGATCTGGCTGTTGTTGTTGTAGAGGCCTTTGTTGTTGCTGCGATGGCTGCTGCAGCTGCTGCTGTCGAGGAGGTGCTTTTTGATGACATGGATGGCCTTGCTTCCTGTTGTTGCTGCCGAGCGGGGTAAACTGTTGATTTTGCTGGAATGTAATTGGAAGTTCTTGAGGTTGGGGACGATTGGCTTGGCCACGGACAGCGTTAGCGTAGGAGGTTGAAGCTACGAAGTTTGATTGAACATTTGATCTAGCTGACTGTTTGGGGATGGGAAGTCACTGTGTGGCTATGTGGTCACCGTCACAGTCACAGTCCTCCAAGCAGTCCTCTAAACCGTGTTGCAGTCCGCACCTGACGCAGTTGAAACTCACATAGCAATTGTTTTTAGTGTGATTAAAAGCTTGGCACCGGTGGCATTGTACGACATCCTCCTTTTTGTCAAGTTTGCAACTTGAACCTTTTGTCGACAAGTGTCTTAATTTCAAGGATTTTCTTGTTATTTGCTGCCGGTTCTAGTTTAATTAAAACTAAGTTGACGAACTTGGGTTTGTCAAAGCGGCTTGTCTATTAACAAATCGAACTGTGTGGCCAGCCCAGGTAAGAGTTTCCTTGATATTATCATCTACAATAGTACGGAGTGATGGATACCACGGATGAAAACACGATAGGATCTCTCCTCTTTAAGCTGCCATGAATGAAAAGGTACATTTTTAAGGGCCAAAGATTTTGTTATTGCTCTGTATGCATCTGAATCTGCAGCCAGAATGGAAACAGAGTTGTTGGGGTGGCATTTCAGGGAGTATTTGAACGGGTCAACTATTTTGTCTGTGGATCTAAGTCCGTTTAAATTCTCGCAGTGGGCAACCACAATTGAGGGTCGTTTGTGGGATGGTATTTGTGCTTGGTTTTCAGACAGTTGGCTGGGATTAATGGTGTTGCTAGCCATACTGTTTCCAGCGTTGTTCTTTATGGAGCAGTTGGAAATACTGTTGCCGTTGTTGATTGGGTTGTTGTTGCTGCTGGCCTGTCCTGGGGTACTGGTATAGGTTCTCAGTTGTACAAAGTAATGTAACGCTTGTGGCAGATAAATGAATTAACTGAGCCACCTAGGGGTCAAACGGTGGTGGTGCCAAAATCTACTTTTCGGCTTTGGTACTACACACAAAAAAAAAATAAGTAAAATCAACATAGAAAAATAGTAGTTTACTATTTTATGAATTTGTCATGTATTTTGTTGTTTTATTTTTTGGTCATTGAATTGTATTTAACAATTAAAATAGTAGAAAACCTATTTACGAAATTTTCACGTATTTTGTTGTTTAATTCATTTGGCAAATTAATAGTAACGTCTCAATTAATATCGTACCAAAACATTTTTATTTGTACGCGTGTATTTTGTTGTTTTATTTTTTGGGGCATTGAATAGTGACACCACAATTAATATCGTAACACAACTATTTTTTTCCTTCATGTATTTTGTTGTTTTAAAAATACAATTATAAATTGTAGGTCAACTATTTTTCTGGACTTAGTGTGGTTAGAGTATCCGACTCATAATCTCTGGGTCGCGGGTTCAAATCCCGCAACTGATGTTTTTCCTTTTTCTTTTTGTTAAATGTTGATTTCAAGTCTATAGATTTTCCTCTACGAAAATCATTCTTCTGTGGCCTACTGGTTAAAGTGCTCGACTCCGATGTTAGCGGCCCTGGTTCGATTCCCAGCGGAGGCAAAAGACCTGATTTGTAAGTTTAAGTATCTGTGAAATGTAAGTGTCTATAAATAACTTCCATATAAATTAATATAACAAATTAAATTAAAAATAAAAATAAGTAAAAAAAATAAATTAAAAAAACAAAAAATTTTTTCGGGTAAAATACTATTTCGTTGGTAATCTACTATTTTATAGGTAATATACTATTTTTTGGGCCATTTTCTATTTCTTATGGGTTGGGACAGTGTTTACTATTAAATAGTTGATTTTACATAGTTTTTTTTTTGTGTACCATTAGGCTACACACAAAAAAAAGCATGTCAAGGTAAAATTGATATTGCTATGTAAATTTCGGGTCATGCAAAACCCAGATCGTTTTTATATGAAATACCCTTTATGACCAGGTCAAATTTACCTGGCCTCATATCAAATTAAAATTGATCTTAAATAAGGTAAAATTGACCTACGATTCATATCGATTTTTTTTGGGTGTAGAGGAAGAATTCTGAAGGGAATAGTTTTTCGGAGACAAAGAGGCAACAGAGCCAATTGTCAATCTTACAAAAATGGCGAAGTCATAGTCAGGGAGATCGGTGGTAGCTCTAATTGATCTAAGTGCAGTTGGGTCCAGTAAGTTCCAACAAAGAAAAAGGTTAAGTCTAATCGGGAACTAAATGTGAAGTGATTTTCGGTGTGTGCAACAACTTAAATCTCCCAGAAGCCTGAAAGGGAAAAATTTGAATCTCAGTCCATTTGGAAACAAAATCTGCGCTGAATCCAACAATTGGGGTAAGCTCATAAACAGTTAGGGACATCCGTACAGCAGCCATCTAGAATTCTAGTGATTATTTAGGTTTGTCGCTTAATTATTAACCCATAATCGAAGCTAAATACTCTGGAGCGAGCCGCTGAAAGCGAACCGACGACCCCCATCCTCCCAAAAGGGGCCGTTCAACAAATAATTTGAAATCAGATATGGAATGGCCGAGGTAGGGAGGGAATTCGGAGTTCCTCCAGAACATCTGAGGACTAGTAGGGATCTTTAAGGAGTTTCTATCTATTTTGTCTGTCTGCGTGTCTGTATGCGATTATTCTCCCTCTGTATAATTCTTGTCGTTGCACGCAAAATTGATATTTTTGTGGAAATGAATGAAGGCTGAAGGTTAAAGGACAAGATCACCACCCCACACAACCGACAAGCAGCAAGTTCTGAGAAACGGTTGGCAGAAATATTCGTTTTTGGACTTCCTGAATTTCTCAGGATTTTGGTGACTGAATTCGGTGATCTGGAGTCAAGGCGACTGATATTGTGCACTGCTTTACCGACAATTTGCATACAGGGGTGCTTTGCCCGAATTTCGAAAAATCGATCGTGGCCTAGAGGGCAAGCCCCGCAATCAGGCGGGACCGAGCTTAAACCCACCAAGAGGCAAACATATTTCAGATTTAACTTCAATATACCCTTTTACTCTACGAGTACTACCCGTTACTCGAAGAGTAAAAGGGCATGTTGTAATCGTGGAAAAGTATGTAACAGGTAGAAGAAGGCGTTTCCGTCCCCATAAAGTATATATATTCTTGATCAGGATCACCAGCCGAGTCGTTCTAGCCCATGTCCGTCTGTCTGTCCGTCTGTCTGTCCGTCTGTATGAACGCTGAGATCTTGGAAACTATAAAAGCTAGAAAATTGGCATTTTGCATGGATATTCTAGTAGTTCCTACGCAGCGCAAGTTTGTTTCAAAAAGGTGCCACGCCCCCTCTTACGCCCATAATCGCCCACTAACGATTTTAAAATGAGTCTGGCGCCCACACCTTTAAAGATTTCCGAGAAGTATAAATGCAATTTTGTTGTGTATATTTATACCTATCGAAATGTAGACTCCCCTATTGATCCTGATCAAGAATATATATACTTTATGGGGTCGGAAACGTCTCCTTCACTGCGTTACAAACTTCTGACCAAAAGTATAATACCCTCTGCAAGGGTATAAAAAGTGACACTGCGTTGCAAACTTCTGACTGAAATCAATATACGAGCTGTAAGGGTGTACAAATATATGCTCCTTCAAAGCTGACAAATTTTTCGAGAAGACATTTTTCAAATCGGACCATTCGTTAAAAAGTTATGCCCGATCAAAGTTTTATATCTCCATCTCCCTCGCACTCCCTTTAGCTGAGTAATGGGTATCTAATAGTCGGGGCACCCGACTATAGCGATCTCTCTTGTTTAATTTCCAACCAAACACTCCACACCCGAAAATTTGTCAGCTTTGAAGGAGCATATATTTATTTGTATACCCTTACAGCGGGTATAATGATTTCAGTCAGAAGTTTGCAACGCAGTGAAGGAGACGTTTCCGACCCCATGAAGTATATATATTCTTGATCACCATCACTAGACGAGTCGATCTAGCCATGTCCGTCCGTCTGTCTGTCCGTTTTTACGCAAACTAGTCTCGCGATGAAACTTTTCCAAAAGTCTTCTTTCTATTGCAGGTAGTATATAATTCGGAACCGGCCGGACAACTATATCATATAGCTCCAAAATAATACGAAAGCAGCTAAAATTTTCATTCTTTTAACATAAACGCAAGTAAATCTAAATTTAAATTTTTTGTAAGTTAATAGGAATGATCTGCAAGGGTATATAAGCTTCGGCTGTATATAACGGCTTCCAAACAAAGACGGTTGGTTTTTTAACATTACGTAAGAACTATAACGGATTTCGGTTGGAAATAATTTCTGTGACACCCCCGTATTTTATTTACAGTTAGTTATTTACAGTTAAGTCAACACTGCCGATAAAAACACCAACTTTTGCTGTTGTACTGCAGAATACCAATTAAATTATCGATTATACTAGTTTACAATTCATGGCAAATTCTCTTAGTGTTGGACCCCTGGATCAGGAATATTTTTTTCAATGACGCAGTTTTTTAAAAAGATTTTTTAAAGTACAAAATGCTAAATCTCTGACTTTTTTTGACTTTCTTATAATTTGGCTCGAATTCACCCAATTGAGCCAGCAGAGCTTAACTTTACCCTACTTAACATGCCATAAAATAAAATAATTTTTGCTTTTTTTTATAAAATCGGATCGGGTCTCGCTGGCAGACCGTATACGTTATTGAAAACCCCCTAAGTGGTTTGAGTCAACAATAATATCTATCGAAGAACTGCACCCAAAGTTATTGTGGGCCGAGCATTTTTGCTATACCTCAGCTCTGGTCCCATTCAACCCTGGCAGCGAAACAAAACTCAACAAATTAATAAATTTCCAAGGCAAATCGTCAACAATTTCGGGTATCAAATCAAAACAGTTTCTAGACAACGAATTTCACCCTAATCCCAAGGCTGCAGCACCTGCATTTATCACAGGCGACCAAATTTATCCGGGTTAATTAGGTAAGTTAAGGTGGGTTGGCAAAAAGAGGCGCAGAACGTGGTCGCAATCCACATATTCATTTGCGGGGGTGATTTGTTGTAGTTTCAGTACAGTGTCGTGCCGGACTTGATTTATAATATTAATCTTATCGTTGGAAATAAACCCATCGGGAAAATCCTGTACCAGGTACTCCCGGATTAAAAGTGAAAGTAACTGCGCTTCTGCCACCTTTGATGTAAATTCCGTTTAAGATGATTAATGATCTTTTCGTAAACCACTTATGCTGAGAATTCTTTTCACGTTTGTAGAGAAATGGCACGCGGACATCAGAAGATTCAGTCGCAGGCGAAGGCCTCCGAGAAACAGGCCAAAATAAAGAAGCAACAAGGACACAGTGCCAACGACCAGAAAAAGGCGGCCCAAAAGGCACTTGTCTTCGTGTGCGCCGTTTGCAAGGTGAGCCAGCTACAGTGGAACCTCTTAAAGTCAACTATTACTGAAGATGTCTTGACAATGTAGTTTTTCTTGTTGGACTGAACTTAAATTTCAACATTCAGGGCTCATAAACCTTAATCGTTTCGTTTTTTTGTATCATACTAAATATGTTCGTGATGATGGATATTTAGATAGCATCTTTTAAAAACCTAATCAAGCTTAATGTTGTCAAAATTGTTTCAGACAATGGTTTATAACAACAAATATTACAACTTTCCAATTACGCGAAACTGCCTGCGGCTTATCTTCTCTAAAATGTATTTTCCCAACAGCAATTTAACGACTCGATATACAAATAGTTATCTCTAAAGAAGTTATTGGTAAAATCGTAAAATGACTCGTATGCAGAAACTTGTAGGAGTAAACGAAAAAATAATTCCATTACAGCTCTTTTGCAACAGTAGGCGAAATAGACGTCCTATTCCTAGAACCGTTTTCTTGTATGTAATTTAATTATTTACCAGGCTATCAGGGTCGTAAATAAAAAAAATCAAGATAAATAAAAGTGAGATCGAGAAAACAGTCATTATAAACATAACAATATAAACAGTGTTTCCCATAACTTTCATGTTTATGTGTAATGTAATCTTTTGCCTCTTCCATTTCAGTCGCAAATGCCCGATCCCAAGACTTATAAGCAGCACTTCGAGAATAAGCACCCGAAGAACGACATGCCCGAGGAGCTGAAAGAAGTCTGATGACCCACTCTTCCGTGTGCATATATATTTATATCAAGCTGAAACAGATCGACGAATCGCCTACCAGTACGAAACCTTTGCGACAAAAAATCGTAAACCACCGTAAACAAAAGGGTGGATATAAGATATAATAAAATTGCACTGCAAAGGGCCCAGCTGAATTTTTTATATACACACTGCTGTCTTTTGGTTTGTACAATGATTACATTACATGACTTAATGGCTACCACAATACAAAGCAACCTAACACATAGCAAAGTACATACGTTAGCTTCGATTTTGATATTTATTTTCCCTGAAAGACCACAAGCACTTTGAGTCACAATTGCTCGTGCTCTATTTTTAATTTGGATAACGAATAACGATTATTACAATATTTTATAGTTTTATATACAATTTATGCCAGAAATGAAAAAAACATCTTTTTATACTACAAACGATTGAAAAAATCATGTAAATGAGATTTTATAAATACAATAAAAAGAGAAGTAATTGTTAAAATTAAAAAAGTAATGTTTTTGCTGCAGCAGCATTGTCTTATTCCTAGGGTTTAAATGCAAAGCATCTCCGTCTTTATACTACCAATCGCAATGATTTACTTTAATTTGATTGTTTTAGTGCTATTTAAAATTTTGACAATTACTAATTAAGGTGTACGTTTTCTATGCACATTGTAAGATCAAGCACATATCGTTCAATGGGTAAAAAATTAAATGTGTAGTAAGTGGCTATTCCCAGTGCCTCCGACTTCTGTAAAACATTTTCGCTTTCATGAGGGTTTTTTCAGTTCTTTGGCTGGAAAGGCGGCTTCTCTAGATTCTCCTAAAAGATGACTCGTTCCCTCTTTTTTTTCCGAAGTGTCACTGGAATAATCTCCTTGTGCGAGCTGCATGAAAACCAATTCGTTTTTGGCCGGAAAATCAGCGAGTACTGTAATGCCAATGTTATTATCAGGCAGCGTAGGCGTTTCCTCGTGGTAACCAAACCAATAGATAATGATCCCAGGCCCAAAACTGAAAATAGGTGAGTTAGACAAAGTGAAATAAAAGACGTAAAAGTAAAAAAGATTAAAGTCATTACCGATTGCAGTAGCTATGGAGCTGCTGTTGGATGTTGAACTTGTGTCCTTTGGTGTCCCCGAAATTGGCCTTGCTTTCGATCCAGTTGATCACTGAGCCCCTGTAAAGGAATGGCAGGATCATTTTGATGTCCGGCGTCTTATCATAGCCCATCCGCCGCAAGTCATGCTCGTCATAAAAATGAATACCCGCCTCCGTGGCCAGAGTTTTCAACTTTAGTTCGTATTCCTCGCCAATGATGCGTCGTCGCAGGTCCGTAATTGATCCCTCTTGATTGTCGCTGATCATGCACTGTTGCACATTGGCCGCTAGCTTGGGATCGTCGATAAGATGTGGGTGCTTCAGAAACCGTGAGATGTGCGAGCGGTGGCGCACCTTGTACTTCTCATGCAACAGCATCCGGCAGAGCGCCACTGGATTGAGGCCCTCGACACAGGACATCCGGATAAGCAGGGCGTTGTCGTAGACGTTTTTCTGCTCCTCGTATCTAAAGGTAAGAAAATATGCTTAATACTGGTATACAAGGAGTAGAGAAAGTTTAAATATCCGTCTAGTGTAAAGTACATACAATCCGGAGAGTTTACAAAACTAACATTTAGCTACATACATAGATGGGTGGTAAGTATAAAGGTAAATCGGAAATAGATTGGCAGAACTAACCACTGCCTATTTAAATAAATTAAAGCAAAACAAGAAAGGAAGCTAGCTTCGGCCTGCCGAAGCTTATATAACCTTGCAGATAAAAGAAATACCTTTTTAAGTTGTCAGAAATCAAAACGCCTACTTCCTGCAAAGTTACAATGAATTTTCTTATATTTGTTTGATTATTCGTATGGGAGCCTTAAGATATAGTGGTCCGATCCGGCTCGCTCCGACATATGTACTACCTGCAATAGAAAGAAGACTTTTGGGAAGGTTTCATTGCGATAGCTTTTAAACTGAGAGACTAGTTCGCATAGAAACGGACAGACGGACATGGCTAGATGGACTCGGCTATTGGTGCTGATCAAGAATATATATACTTTATGTGGTCGGAAACGTCTCCTTCACTGCGTTACAATATCTGACTGAAATTATAATACCCTCTGCAAGGGTATAAAAATATGTAGTTGCTTTCTGAAAAAGAAATGGTCTTCGAATTACACCTCAAGATTTGCAAATCAAAAGCAAAGCCCAAAGAAGGACTTGAAAAATATTAAATTTTCTCGGCAACCTTACATTTTAAGGAGCTTCTTGCCCCGCTGATCCTGCTTCCAGTGTTGACCCCGCGACCTGTTGAAGAGCTCCGATTGAAGGATGCATGTCAGGGCCATCGGCTCCACGTCCTTGAAGAAGCGGTTCCTCAGCTCGAACTCACAGTCGATGGCCAATCCGTGGTAGCCGTTGATGAACTGGCAGATCCGGGTATATTCCCCGCCGCCTAGGATCTTCCGTTTCTGCTGCACATTTTCGCCGGCCAAATCCGGGGCGTGGGACATTTTTTGCGGCCAAAAACACAAACTTATTCCAATAAAAATAGGAAAGAGCGCCAGAATAAACAGCTGAGCGGCGAGCGCTATTCGAACATCAGTTAATATCGATTGCTTCTTTACCATGGGACTATCGTATGTGGAATTTAATATAGTGTGTTCACACTGCCGTCGCTATTGCAAAGTGTTGAGCAAAGCCCTAAAGTCGAATAAAACATACCTTTATTACTCGATAAGGAAAATTATAATGACATTTAGGTTTAAAAAAAAATCGGATTTTTAACAGAATCCCATTATCCACACATATTACGCGATGATTGATACGCCCTAAAAACTAAAAAGCAGGTATCTTAACTGCTCGATATGTTGTTGTTGTCTCAAATAATAATTGCGACGACTTTCCAAAAAATTTTTTGTTAATTTTTTAGGGGGCTCCCTGTAGTTTCTCTTCTTCTTCCATGGAACAGCCGCAGTATCGGCGGCCTGTATAAACGCCTCTCGACGCAACATATTTTGTAAAATTTGCAACATGTTCTATATATTTAAAGTTTAGTGAAATGAATTAAACTAATTCCCTAAACTGTTGAATTGCTGAATTGTTGAAAATTCAACAGAAAATTTTAGCAATTAAGGGAACGACCCAAAATGCTTCTTGTTGAATTTTCAAACAACTGTTATTTGTTGAAAAGTTTAACGGAACTTAAAACATGTAAAATTCGATTTTTTATTGTTTTTTACTGACTAAAATTGTTAGCTAAGTAATAAAAACTATTAATAGAATTGCTAATGTGATTTTAAAGTAAATAATGCGAACTTATAATATTAAAATGTTGCAAAGTTGCCATGACTTTTAGTAAAATAGGGTGACAACTCTGGTTTTCAACGATTCAACAAAATTTTCAACAGCCTCGAGGCTGTTGAATTGCTGAAATTTCTGAAAGTTGACTTTGTGTGAAACAGCTGATTAACAGCTGACCAAAATTCAACAATTCAGCAATTCAACAGTTTAGGGCAGCGGTCGGCACACACATACAATAACGTTTTGTTTAATATTTGTATGAGTAAATTGCACTGGGCAGATCATCAGAGTGAGTGTGCAGACCGCTGTTCTACAGTATATGTGAGCGAGCAGCGGCTGGGCAGAACAAAACCCTATGCTCACTTAATAGGGCGCTGCCGACCGCTGGTTTAGGGAATCCCTTCAATATTTTGTAAAGTATCATAGCCAAGTAAAAAATGCATATGATGCATCTGTGTGAGAAAGAGTGTGAAAAGGACATTACGCTTATCATAGAACACGTAAGTATCGATATCAAGGCAGACTTTTTACATCTCTAGTGAGTTTCGAGGAGAGTAAACAAACAATTTGGTTTGAGAATTTTTGAAGCTGGCCAAAGATTACCCAAATACAATCGTAAGAAAATACACTTCCACTATAGTTGAAAAATATATCATGATTAGTAAATTTCAGAGTGATGGAGTCGTCAATTTGCCGGGTTTGCCTGCGAAATGGCGACAAAATGGTCAATATGTTTGAAGAGAGGCATGCAGTTGGAGTTTCCATTGCAAAACTGATTTCCAAGTGCACCGGTTTTAAAGTTGAAAGACGTGATGGATTTCCGGATATTATTTGCCCGTCCTGTCTGAAAGATGCCGAAAATGCTTTCGAGATAAAGAATACCTACGAGAGGAGCACCTTGTTCTACTGCCAGTTAAATAAGAGTAAAGATTCACTGGAGAACCCACCGAGAGGAGCTCATCAGGGTGTTGAAGTTAAGGAAGAGGTGGCCAAAGATGTGGAAGGAATGGCGGAACCGTACAGAGCCCACTGCCAAGTGAAGAACGAACCCCTTACAGAGGACATGTTTGAAGAGGAACACGGCTCTATTTTAGACAGCCAGTCCAATTGCCAAGAAAAAATCGAAGTGGAAGAAAACGGTTTACAAGAAGAAGATATTGGAAATACCAAAAATACCTCTCAAAGTGAACATAAGCAAATGGAAAAAAACACACAAAAGTACGCACAAAAGCATTCAAGGGCTCTTACTGTTTAAAGGCTTTTACCAAGGACACAAATCTTCAGAAACATTTTTCAATTCACAGAGCAAAACGTCCATACAAGTGTACAAAATGTTCAAGGGATTTTTCATATTATCTTTTTTTTCATTCATATCTTCAGAATCACTTAAAAACCCATTTAAAAAAACCACTATTTAAGTGTACTATCTGTTGGATGGCCTTTTTAACTAATTATTATCTCAAGACTCACCAGCGAAGACACACAAAGGAAAGACCGTTTGAATGTCCCCAAAGCCATAAAACCTTTTTAAAAAATAGAAATCTCCAAATACATATGCGAATGCACATAGGAGAAGGACTGTTGAAATGTTCTCATTGCATGAAGAGTTTTACGACTTTTGGATCCTTGCAGAGACTCTTGCGAACACACACAGGCGAGAAACCGTTTAAGTGTTCCTACTGCTCAAAGGATTTTACACAGGGACAAAGGCTTACGGCACACATACGTACGCACACTGGCGAAAAACCTTTTAAGTGTTCCCAATGTTCAATGAGTTTTAAAAAGGCCTCAATCTTAAGAGTCACATACGTACGCACACAGGCGAAAAACCTTTTAAGTGTTCCCATTGTTCAATGAGTTTTAAAGTGGCCTCAAATCTTAAGAGTCACATACTTACGCACACAAGCGAAAAAACTTTTAAGTGTTCCCACTGTTCATCGAGTTTTAACCATCCACAAAGTCTTACGGCACACATTAGAACACACACAGGCGAAAGACCGTATAGGTGCACCCATTGCTCAAAGAGTTTTACCCAGTGGTCAACTCTTGCGTCGCACGTGCGGACCCTCAAGGGATAATTACACGAAGATATTAGCATACACTTCTGACATTGAATTACTATTCTTTCGATTGCGATTTTTAAAATGTACTTATAATGATACCTGGCGGGGTTTTCAGTACACATTTTTTGTAGCATACTTTTAAAAACCATAGTTTTCCCCCTGTTTACGCCCTTGAAAAAAAAATATAAATTATATAAAGTTAGAAAAAACAAGAGAGAACGCTATAGTCGGGTGCCCCGGCAATCAGATACCCGTTACTCAGGTAAAGGGTGTGCGAGGGAGATGGAGATAGAAACTTTGAACACGCATAACTTTTTAACGAATGGTCCGATAAAATTACATTTCGATAGGTATTGATAAACACAATAAAACTGCATTTTTACTTTTCCGAAATATTGAAATTTTTAAAATCGTATATAAGCGATTGTGGGCGTTAGAGGGGGCGTGGCACCTTTTTGAAACAAACTTGCGCTGCGTAGGAACTCCTAGAATCTGCAGGCAAAATGCCAATCTTCTAGCTTTTATAGTTTCCGAGATCTCAGCGTTCATACAGACAGACAGACGGACAGACAGACGGACAGACAGACGGACAGACGGACATGGCTAGATCGACTCGGCTAGTGATCCTGATCAAGAATATATACTTTATGGGGTCGGAAACGCTTCCTTCTAGCTGTTACATACTTTTGCACGAATACAATATACCCTTTTACTCTACGAGTAACGGGTATAAAAATTTTCCACGACCAATTTAAAAAATATTTTAAAATTGGAGCGGCGGATCCAGGATTTTGTCGTAGGGGAGGTTTTTAGAACAAACTTCTTGTTGCATATTTTGTAAATAGCACATTTCCTTTATTTTTTCACTCGAATGGGGGGGATTTATCCCCCTAATTCCAAGCTGTTCCCTTTAATATTTTTTTTCCGTTACTCGTTGCGTAAAAGGGCACATTGTATTCGTGCAAAAGTATGTAACAGCGAGAAGGATGCATTTCCGACCCTATAATATATATATATTCTGGATCAGGATCACTAGCCGAGTCGATCTAGCCATGTCCGTCGGTCCGTCTGTCTATCAGTCCGTCTGTATGAACGCTGAGATCTTGGAAACTATAAAAGCTATAAAGTTTGGATTACCCACACATATTCTTGGGCTTCCCTCGCAGCGCAAGTTTGTTTCAGCCGAGGGCCACGCTCCCTCTAACGCCCACAAACGCCTTAAACGATTTTAAAAGGTGTCTGAAATTTTTTAATTCGGACAATTCGTTAAAAAGTTATGCCCGATCAATGTTTTATATCTCCATTGCAAGGGAGCAACTTAAGCTGAGTAACAGGTATCTGATAGTCGGGGCACCCGACTATAGCGTTCTCTTTTAATTTCGATCAAAATTATCTATTTTTGGTACCAGTTAATTATTGTTGGTAAAGTTACATACTGATGTGTCGCTAGCTTTGTGGAATAGTGACTAGCCTGGTAAGATTTTTAGCGACAGAACTTGATTGTCCGAAGGTTTTTACTACAAAATCATATCTCGAAACCTACTGGATGCTCAAGTGTTACCCCTGCCAAAGCAGTTATAGACAAAATGATATACTAGCTAACCGCACAGTTTTTCTTTATTTAACATAAACTATCGTTTTTTATGTTCATATACTGACATAATTATTGAACTGCATTGATATTTTAAAATAAAACTACTTTTAAGCTTAATTTCGATATATTTTATTATCATATATCCTTACACTTAGCACGGGTTTACGATCAATTTTAAGATTAACACTTTTTCTATTGTTTTCGTGAAGCAATTTCACTCAATACAACTATAAATTGTAGTTTTTTAATTATGCATATAGATTGTGGTATGCGAACATTTGTATGTGTATTCACCATTCACTTAGATCGACATATTATATAAATAAGCTTGGTTTTTGTTTTGTAAATGCTATTCTTATTTATTATTTGGAAGCAAAGTTCATTTCCATTTGCTCGATTTAACAACAGTGTATAAAATAATGACAAATGTGCACAATAAAATAAACGAAATGAGATTCAAAAGCGTATAATAAATAAAATGTTGGAAAATAAATAATTTATTAATATGTGTTGGTGTAAAAATGCAACATACTAAATATGTTGTTGTTGGGAGAATCATTTTCTTCGTCTCGCTTATCTAGGAAATTATTTCGAGTTGGATCCTTCAGCTCGATGGTCAAACTTGGTTTAACAACAATTATTCTTAAAACGTGTCATCTTTGCGATTGAACGTTTTCATCGGCTTACGATCTAGGAGTAACAATATTAAAATTTATTAGCTTAGTGTTGGTCTTACGGCTGTGTAATTATTAATTTTACTGTTGAAATTTTGGTTTGGGATAGGTCTAACTTTGTCGATAGTGTTCACCTTTCTGGCTGAACATTTATTCTCTTTACTTGATATTATATCGAATAATTGTTGAAGACGATTCCAACAGTCGCTTTAAAGTGGACTTGACTAAGCAACTAATACAGAATTAAGTTGGTCGATCGAAATATTGCACCATTGTGATGTCTTATTTCTGACAAACTTTCTTGAATTGATTTCTTAAGGCTAAATTATGTTAATACCAAATTGTTACTTGACTTTCGAGCTCATCGTTTAAAGATTTACAACTAATCGAATTCGTTTATAATTTAGTATTTGATTCTGTTTTTATTTCGAAAGAAGGCATGGTTATGAGCTAGCGATTTCCATGAAATTCCACCAGCAACATTTAGATATTAAGTTTTTAATAAAATATACTTGCTTAAGATATATAATTACGTAGTAATGGGGATGAGTGATTGCAAGTGAATGGGAGAGAAGGGCAATGCTAACTCTAATACTATTCTGGGAAAGTCTAACAAACACGCGCTTCAGGCTCTACCAAATAAACAATTAACAATTAATACAATGCGATTATGCTGCTAGACAATGGGGTGAAAGGGCTTTAGTTGATTAGATTTGGCTTCGATTGCGATTATTGTTAGTAGAAATGCGGCGGCGGCAACGTTTGCGAGGGCAAAGTCGTCGGCTGCTGCTCCCATCAGACAACAGAATCTTTGCGAATCCTGAATTTGTTAGCATGTGTTCCGGGGGAAAAAGAGACAAGATAACAATATTTCATCAGCAATGGAAGTTGGTTAGGAGTTGGAATAGCTTCAGGGATTTTGTTGCTTAAAACTGTTTTCGCACCACATATAGTTCTCAGTCTGAGGAGCCCGCATCACGCCCACGCCGCCACCCAGTCGGCGGTAGTTCATGCAGCCGCACAAACGCCATTGGTTCGTCTCTGGGTCGTAGACCTCGATGGTTTTCAAATAGGCGGACCCATCAAAACCGCCCACCGCATACAGTTGTCCATTCACAACGGCAAGGCCAACCTGCAACGACACAATTTCATTAATTTGAATATAAGTTGATGCGGACGAGTGAATAAATATAAACTCACCCCACTGCGACGCGAGGTCATGGCCACAATGGGGCTCCAGGTGTTGGTCAGTGGATTGTAGCGCTCGGCGGACGAGAGCTCCATGCAATCGTCCCGTCCGCCGACGGCGTAAATGTAGTTATTGAACACAGCACATCCCAGGTGCTTGCGTCGCGTGGACATCGGGCTGACGGCCACCCATTTGTTGTGTCTATAATAATTAAATCAAGACATTTCAAATCAATTAAGTTAGTGAGTTAAAGGGCAATCAATATCGTTTGCTGTCGCCCTAAAAAGGAACTTGGCTATTTTCAAAAATGTTACTATTTTTAATTGGTTTAATTGCAACAAACAAATCATGGTATACTTTATTTACCTGGGATCGTAACGCTCCACGGTGTTCAACGGGCACTGTCCATCGGAACCACCAATTGCATAGAGGAATCCTCCGAGGACAGCTACCGCCACACCCAGCCGTCGTGTCGTCATCGGGGCCACCTTGGACCATTTGTTCTCCTTCGGATCGTACCGCTCCACATGATTCAAGCACTGAACGCCATCCTGGCCGCCAACCGCATACAGGAAGCCGTCGAGCACAGCCACGCCCACGCTGGTGCGGCAGGAAGTGGTAGGCGCCACGTCGCAGGACCACTGGTTCGTTTGCGGATCATACCGCTCAATGCTGTTTAAATAGCTCTGGCCATCGTGACCGCCCACCGCATATAGTAAATCATTCAACACGGCCACGCCGACGCCGCAGCGTCGTTTGCTCATAGGGGCGACCATTTTCCAGTCGTTGGTCTGCGGATCAAAGCGCTCCACGGAAGCTATGGCATCGCCGGAACACCATCCGCCCACGGCGAACAGCACTTCCCCTCGTCGAGTCGGTTTGCGAGGTCTGGTGCGCGGACCCTGCATCAGCGGTCGCTCCTGCGGAAGCAACAGATAGTTCTTGGCCTCATCCACCAGATCCCGGCAGGCCTCGTCGCTGCGCACCAGGAGATCAGAGCCCACCGTGCCCACCAGGAACTTTGGAGAGAGTAGAGGCAGACGGACATGTTGAAGAACCTGAAAGGAAGCCACAACAAGATTAATTATTTTTTATTTGAGACTCGCTGATTTCAAGATATTTACTAATGGAATGCCTGAACATATTAGATAAAAATCAATAAAAAAAACTATTCAAACACTCTCTTCTATTTAGCTCAAAAATAGTTTACTTGCTCACCTGTGCCAGGTGCTGCCGCCGTTCGGCGACATTGTACTTAAGCCAGGACATGACGGCGTTGAAAACCTGCTCTTCCGAGCGCACGTTCAGCTCGTCGCTGCAGATTATGTCCACCAGCTGACCGACGGGCAGCAGCAGGAACTCCTCGCTCTCCATCACCTCCTGGAAGTTGTGCTGAGTGAACTTGTCGGCGATCCGCAAGAGCTCCCGGCAGGAGTGTGTGTCGGCAAAGGCGCGGATGCCAAGGCAGTTGGTGGGGTCCAATTGCCGCTTGAGGAACTCGCAGCATATGTCCTGAATCTCAACCAGTTGCAGCAGACAGGCGGCGGGAAGGAGTGTCTGGACATTGGACTCTTCGACGATAATGTGGGCGGTGTAGCAAAAATCAATAAGCAGCTCCATGGCGTTCTCGTCGATATCCCGTATGGTGACCTCCGTTTGGCGCGATTCCTCCAGTTCGCCGGTGAACATGGCACAGAAATATGAGCTGCAGGCGGACAGGATGACCCGATGGGCGAAGATCTTCCGTCCGCCCACGTTCAGAACCACATCGCAAAGCTCCCGGTGACGTCGCAGCATATTGAGTTCCGTAAGCGTGACCTTAGGATGTTTCTCAGAAGTGTGGGAGAGGCGGGCGGGCGACGGAGGTCTGTCCACTGCCGTCGATCCAACGGAGCCGCCACCAGCCGTGGAATTACCTGTTCCGGTGACAGCTGATGAAGAAAAAAGATGACAATGACTTCGAGTTAGGATAATGTCATATGTATATTTTATTGCTATACAAATATTTCAAATAATAATGGTGGGAAAAAAACGTTATAAAAGTCCGAGAGAAGTGAGGTGCAAGCAAATAAGTAAAAAATGATTATACATTTTTTCGACCATTTTTCTGTCATTTTTTTTGTTTAAATGAGTTAGCGTCGATTTTTTGGTTTTAACATTGCTCCTTTTTCTTATTTAAACATTGCTTACCAGCATCCCGTGGTTGGGCCGTGGAGCCCGATCCCGGCAGGTCGCCCATTCTGTTCGCTGCTAAGCGCAGCGGGCCGGAAGCAACCCAACCCCACACGGCGTCTATCTGTGGGTCAAATGGGAGTTAGGTCATTAATTAAATGGTAAATGATAATAAAGTACGAATTAATATCAAGAGGTTGGTTAAAATCCATAATTACTGGATTGTGGCTGGAATATGTTCTACGTTTTATCCAAGCGATATTAAATTTAGATTGTAGTACAATAAATTATTTCTGGAATTCGTGGCACATTTTAAAACCTAGTATTTAAAGGTTTTATATCTCGAGAAACTTAATTTACCGACATTAGATATTAATTTTAGTTTAATTAATAATTTTAATCTTGATTAGTTTTATCTTTTTTTTACCGACTGTTGAACCATTTAACTTCACTATTTACTATTCAGTATTCACTTTTCCTCCACAAACTTTTGCACCGCCCACACATAGACATGCTATGTAAAACGCACACACATGTACTCTATCGAATCCATGGACTGTAAGGTGGACCTTCGGCTCATTAAGGCTTTTTTACCGAAAAAATTATCTTGAACGGTGTATCAATAAAAATATTGAACATACTTTGTGAAAGAAACTAATAAGTATTAATAATTGACTTTTAAAGGCTAACTAAGACCAAAATTTATTTTGGTGTCTTACATTTTACAATTAAGATTTTCCTTTTACTATAGATTTACTGTACTATTTAAAGAGCATTCTCAATTTATTTTATAAATTTTCAAAACTAGTTGAATATATTTGAAAATTTTTAAGAAGTAAATCCGATACAGATACCAAATATTGCTTTCCCTAGTTCTATATTGTGTTTTCCATTTAAAATATATTAAAACCTACAGCTCTGCTTTCAGAGTTTATGGGAACCACTAAACTGGTGCACCTTTAAACTTGGATGTCAACCTGGTCCACCTTAAAGCACGGACACACACACGCGTGGACGATGTTGGTTTAGATGTCGATATGAATGTAGGTGTCCCAACCTTTGCGTCTCTGTTCTCCACGGATACAAAGCACGTCCAGGGCCAGCTGCAGGCGGAAAATTTCGAAAATGCAATCTTGCTGCTGGCTTAAAGCGACCACATCGAAGATTCCTTGCGCGAAAAGCACTTTTCAGCAGGGAAAATCGTTTTTTTTTTGGCCTGGAAAAGTCGAAACACACGATTGGTACTAGAGATGTGAAAAATGTGTGATGTATCTACATATCGATATTTCTCGGTTAAATAAGTAGTTATATCTTTCAATATTTTTTTACCATAATATCGATATATATATATATTAGCAAATACAAATTTAAATCATGTTGATATGTTGGTAAATTATACTCTGGGTATTTCCTAATACAAATTTGATCTTAGAGTAAATAATTCGCAGACGTTTAGCAGAATGTTACCGAGCTGCCATGGCTTTCCAATGACTTCAACAGCTCTGGTTTTAAACGATTTAACATATCTGACGATTGAGTTCA
The DNA here is from genome assembly GCA_037075285.1 of Drosophila lutescens. Lineage (NCBI taxonomy): Eukaryota > Metazoa > Arthropoda > Insecta > Diptera > Drosophilidae > Drosophila > Drosophila lutescens. Next base: position 229,456 of record JBAMCF010000091.1, read on the forward strand.
TTCCACCCATTCAAAATGGGTTATTTGGGTGCCCAACCCAATTTTCAAGTAAAGTAGGTCAGGCTTTCTTTTAAAATGTTACCAAGTAACGAATTTTTAAGAGTTCAAAAATAAAAATCTCAAATATCGAATACTTTAGAGTCATTTGACATAAATATCTCAAATAAAGATTATTTGGGAGTTTTTTCAATAAAACTCATAATTGTTACGATACGGTCTCAGGGAACAACTGATCTAAATTAAACAATTCAATTCACGGAGGGAGTACCCTAACTATTTTTATTAGAGATGGAGACACATCGATAGTAATCACTTTCGATATTCTCTTTATTCGTGAGTGGTTTTCCCAGATCTAATTTCTATACGCGACGCGGACGAGACGAGGAAGGCGATTTTCGAGAAGTTGAAAAGCCCGTAAAATAGTGCAAAATAGTAACTAAATTTAAGTGCAACGTGTAAATAGATAAAAAGCGGATCGCGACAAGTTCCCGAACAGCGACTAATTCGAGATTGGAAAGTGGAAAGTACGTGAATAGGGCGAAAAAAGAAAACGCAAAACGTGAGACTGTGTGAGTGCGAAGAGTTTTCCGTCTCCCTCGCACCAAAGTGGGCGCACTCAATTATTTTGTGGATGGAGTGGAACAACAACAACAGCAACAATATAAACGACGACACAGCAATTACAGCAACAACAAACCCAAATGCAAATGCAGAAAATGTTAAGGAAATCACACAGAGAGCGAAAAGCGAGAGAACAATAGCGAAAGCGTTAGAATGTAATGCAACCGATGCATTAAAATTAAATAGAGTACAAGTACAGCAATTAAATTGGAAATTCAAATTCGTGCGACAAAAGCGGACGATTGCAGAAATTTTTGAAACTTGGCAGCCATATTTACTACAAAAACAACGCCGTTGTAAAAATACGTGACAAAACGCTTGCACATACACAAACACACGACGTACACCCACACGCTCGCACATAGAAGAGAGAGGGAGAGAGAGAGAGAGAGAAAGAGAGACGCGAACGTGAATTAACAAACAAACAAAAATATTTTGCAAAAAAGACAAACACAAAAAAATTCAATAGTGTATTACATAAACAAACAGCGCCGATATCGAAATATTATGGAAGTTGCACCACTGATCAATAACGCCGTCGCTGTCGTCACAGCCTCTGCCGTCGTCGCTGCCTCCGCCTCCGCCTCTGCCAACGCCAACGCCGCGCTCTGCAGCAGCAGCAGCAAGGAGAATGATAACGGTAAGCGGGGCTCCAGCTGATAAGCGCTACAAATAAGCCCACAATAATAAAACAAGTAGTAATCATAGTGCACTGTACTCCACACCACAACTTGCTTATTGCTCTATCAAAAAGCACTTCTCGTTTCTGTAAACTTTACTTATCATTTACAATCAATACTTCAATACTTCTTTAAAGTTCCTATACGTAGCATCTACAAAATAATTTGAAGCCTTTAAGTTAAATTATCGTAAGAATAAATGGACTTTGTATTAGTATTTTCATTTTCATTTTCTACTCCTAAAACAAATAAAAAATATTAAATAAGAAGGGGATATCACAATGTATAGTTTTGAAAAGAAATTTTACGACTGTACATTAAAAACTTGATCAAATAAGTTATTGCCTTTTCTAAATTCCAATGTTTTTTAAAAGCAGAAAAATTATATTTATTATTAACCTTCGCACACTCTCCTGGTGCGCTTCGTCACTACGTGGACTGCCGTCCACAACGATATATAAGCTTCGTTCTCGAAATACAATATGCCAGTTTTTTTTTAATTTGAGTGTTTCAGGCAATTCGTATTGTGTAGATAAGCATTTAACAACATATCTATCCTTATTATATTAAACTATTTTTGGACTTCGTCCAAGTCAAGTACAGGATTAGGATTAGCAGGGACTACTTCATTCAATTTACTAGCTACCTAATGCAGAGTTCAATTTATAGAAGCCGGACTGTGGTACTCAGTATACATACATTGCACAAATAGCCACCCACACCAGCTAGTGTGCATGTGCATGTTGCAACACTTTTCAACGGAGGTCGCTGAACTGCACCGTGTGTTTTTCAATTGTTTTTTTAAAGGCCAAGCGAACGGAGTACGACAGCCATAGCATAGTAATAGTAGTAGTTTTGCCTTTGTCTTGCTGTTTGTTGTTGCGCAATTGGCAGCGCAGATAGATCATTGGCCAGGCGATTGCGATTACTCAGCAGTTCCTCAAGGTGCTCCAATAGCATTTGCCTCAAATTCCTAGACAGCTTGGCAACCAATAGTCAAAGAGGTTATTTTTAGGCATTTTACAGTTGGTGCTTATCCAAGTAGTTAATTTTATATTAAGCTCAGAAGATATCTAAAAAGTATGAAAATAATTATTTCTTTAAAAACTAATTAACGTACATAAACTGTTTTTTGTTTACAATTTACAATTTATCATACATGTATTGTCTTGAAAATAATTAAAAATCCAACTTCTAGAATCCTAATTATCATTCTTGAGGAAACAGTTTAGATAAGTTACCTTTAGACACTTTTTTGTAAACAAAAAAATGGAAACCACGTGTGACTAATCGCATTTAAAAATCCTAATAATTTTAAATTTACTGAAACTACAATAAGAATTGAAATTTATTCGAATAGAGAGCTTAAGGCCTTTTGCTGCTATAGCTCAAAAATAAAACCACTGTTAGTTTATAGTTTTTAACTATAAGTTAGCATTAGATAATAATAATAATAATAATATTCGAATAGAGTTTACAGAAAAAGGATCAAAGATGCGCCTAGCATGAACATAATATAACATGAGAATAAAAACACATTCAGAACCTTTAAATAAAAATACCTTTTTTTGTATGACAAACATACATAAATATGTTATGGTTTCTAGTTTTATTAATTGGTACTCGTAAAAAACTCAGACTTTAAATACTTGAAAATTTCGATTTCATTTCATTACCTATGCTAAAAATAGAAATGTTATTGTAGTCAACTGGACATACATAACTGAAATAGTGGTGTCTTTGACATCGCCGAGGGTCACATAAAAAGTGAAATCAGAAAATCAGACGAAAAATAGATACCTTTGAGCGGTTTTTGTAGTTCCATTACCTCATGGTGTTTTTTTTATTTTTACTATCAATTTCTTGTTATCGTGTGCTTATCTCCAAGTGTTTGTTTTTTTCTATTTCAAGTCAACAATCTGGCGCTGCTCACTTCGCTGACGTTACAAAAAGTGCTAAATATCAACAATAACAATAACCAGCACAGCAATAACAACAACCGTAGCCACAGCAGCGATATCAAGCAACACGAGCAACAAAAACAACAGCAACCACAACGACGAAACCTCGATATCAAGAGCGAGAATGATGTATTAAACCAATTGCTAAAAACTGGAGCAGTTTTCACCAAAACCGTAACGCCCACAGCGCCCATTCCCATCGAGAGGAAGAAGCAGTCGCAGCAGCAGCAGCAACTTCAATATGCACAACAGCAACATCATCAGCAACAGCAGCAATGCAGCGCACAGAAGCAACGCCTCAACTCATCCATATCATCGACCCACTCATCGACATCAACGAACTCCTCCTATGGCAGCTCATCCTCGGAAGATGCTGCAGCTGCAGCCACATCTGCATCTGCCTCTGCCGCATTAACAACATTAACATCAAGAACAAACACCACGAAGGCGTCCAGCATTAAGTTGCCAGAGAAATCGAAAATTCCGTCCGATATACTTGATGATCTGGCCAGTCGGTTTATAATCAATGTACCGGACATGGAGCTAAATAATCTAATACGAATGTGTTTCCAAATTGAGCTGGCCCACTGGTTCTATTTGGATTTCTTTTGTGCCCCCGAAACTGGCGAGGATGGCGAGACCCCGAAATGTGTCCAGCGAAAGCTTCCGACGGTGGGCATCAAGCAATTTGCCATGCAGTTGTTCCAAGTGAGTATTCGATTTTTTTTCTTTAAAAAATATATCTAACCCATGGTTTTCCCACCAGCACATTCCCTTCTTGAACAAACACTTTGGCACCGTGGATCAAATCCTGGACGAGTGGAAGAACTACAAGCTGTCGGTGCCCACATATGGAGCAATTTTGGTGTCAGAGGATCACAATCATTGCTTGCTAGTGCAATCCTACTTCGCACGCAACTCATGGGGATTTCCCAAGGGCAAGATCAACGAGAACGAGGATCCAGCCCATTGTGCCACGAGAGAGGCAAGTCGGGAATAAAATTATTTTAAATGCCAAATGTAGTTTAAATCAAATTAAATTCATTAATTATGCTTTCTCAATTGATTAATATTAAATGGAGTATAAAGAATTCAGAAATGTGACCACTTGATTCCATAATTTTTTCTAGTATATTCCGGATGATTATAGAAGGAGTTTTCCATAAATATCGAATTCAATTAACTTCCTTGCTCTTGCAGGTTTATGAGGAAACCGGGTTCGACATTACGGACATCATCGATGCCAACGACTACATTGAGGCTTTCATCAACTATCAGTACACGCGGTTGTACGTGGTGCGAAACATACCGATGGACACGCAGTTCGCGCCCCGCACCCGCAATGAGATAAAGTGCTGCGACTGGTTCCGCATCGATGCGCTGCCGGTGAACAAGAACGATGCCATATCGAAGGCCAAGTTGGGCAAGAACTCCAATTCCTTCTTCATGATTATGCCGTTTGTGAAGCGCCTGAAGAAGTGGGTGAGCGAGCGGAAGGCTGGAATTGAACCGCGTCGTCGAAAATGCTCCGGCCATCAATCGCCGAAGGCGGCCTCGCCCACCAACATGAACGGGAGTTGCAAGAAGGACGTCGCAGGAGAGTCACGGCGCCAGAGACACAAGTCAATGGGGGATTTGGATGGTGTCAAGTTGAATAATCTCAATGGCAAGCTGGCCGCCGGACCGGGAGCGGGATTAGCGGCTCCCGCCTCCGCCGCCGCTGCCATCAACTCTATGAACATCTGCAATAGCAATGGGAAACGCAATAAACTAAATGCGGCTGCGGGCAGCAATCAAACAACGCCACTAACAACAGCAACAGCAGTGACGTCAAATGGAGCCGTCGGAGGCGGCACAATATCCTCGAAGCGTCAACTGTTCCATAGCCAAAGTCAGAATGATGCACAGCAATCGGCAAGCAATGAGAAGGTAAGTTCTTGCAGTATTAGGAATAGCAAAATAAAACCCACATTCTTCTGCAGATTGTCAGCTCCTTTGATTTAATACGCAAGGAGAAGCAGCAACAACTTAAGGCAGCTAAGGCGCAGAAGCAACAGCAGCAACAGCGATTGCGCACCAAGTCCCAGAGTGATAAGCAGTACAATCCACAGCAGCCAGTCAAGATCCTGGGACAACAGCAACCAACAACGGGCATGGATTTAATAGCTATGCTATCGGCTGCGGCCGCAGCTCAAAAGACACCAAAGAACGAGCAGCAAGAACAGCAGCAGCAACAACGACCGCGACCAGCTTCGGTGTCGCTTAACTTTGGAGCAGGCAGTGCCGCAGGAGCCGCACCTTCTGCTCCGGATGCCCAGGACGTCCACAAGCTGCAGCGCATGGCCTCGGGCACAAATTTGAGGATTTTGAAGCGGGCCCAATCGCAGCAACCGCAGCAGCATCATCAGCAGCAGTTGCAACTGCAACAGCAGCAGCAGCAGTTGGCCACCGACTTTACGCCAAACTTCAATTCGTGGACGAATTTTTCTTTCACCAAGAACTTCATAGCAAATGTTTTTTGCTAAACTTTTCCTTGATTCAATATCTTCCTTTCGAAATTCTCAATCAATGCATTTCCCAGCAAAAGACCAGGTTACCGGGAACAACGAATAGTTTAGCAGGCTCTGTGGGGTTTAGGAACTCGCGCTTTGGGGAAAAAAAACTTTGGAGACTTGCCAGAAAATGAAAGCATGCCATTTGCATTTAACAAGTTCATTTGTTATAAAACTAACACTACAACTACCAACACTATAGACAACTAATCATGTCTAGTCCTAGGCTTTGGAGACCATGTATGAAAGTAACGTTTCCCGATCTCTACACTGAAGGTTCAACTTTTCCACACACATATTCTACGTTAGGGAACTGCAAGCACACTCAAACTCAAAAATTGAATGCGATCAATTGTATAAGACATTTTTATTACGAAAAACAACAAGAATTTCATACCAAAACAACAAGAAAAAACGAGAGTCTTCCGCTCAGCACATGTAAGTAATATTTTGTAAAAACACTACAATCGCTGTTCGACATTAAGATCAAAGTGGGATCGAACAGATTGAGTATAATTATGTTAGAATCCTTCCTGTATAAGCTAAAAAGTGTGTATTGTGAGCCAAGTGAACCAAGCCTACTTCGAGCCGAGTGCTCGCCGTTTGAACGTATTTTTAGAGAAAACCAACAAACTATATCTAACTTAACTAAAGCGTAGCTTTAACACGCCCCGAGTATTGATCGTCGTGCCTAAATTTCAAAGTCCACGGTTGACTTTCTTGCAAGGGCAACGAAACGCTTCTGCGGGGGCGAGAATAAGATGATAAACAAGTAAAGTTTCTGGGCCGTATTACTTACTGCCCGCCCCCACCTACGAATGATAGACGAGAGAGATGAGATGTGTAAGAAAGAATACAAATAATAACAATGTAAATAATTAAATTGTGATATAGTATTTCTTAGCACAATTGTGATCTTAACAAACGGCTGGCAACTACAAAAACTTTTATAAGCGAACCACAACACCATTTTAATCAATCAAAAAAATGTCCCGCTCACAACCGTTCAAAATTGAGACCCACTTTCCCACAATCAGGGGCAATATCAGGCATATCTCAACAGTAAAATGTTTCGTCAAATTTTTTATTGACAACTTGGGAATGCAAAGATAATATGAGAAAACAACATTTAACGAATTTAAATTAGTTTAAAATTAAATGCTTAAACGTCTTCAATCATGATAAATTTGTATGATATACACGAGGAAGGGTAAAAGTATTTGCGCGATTTGTAATTTTACGAAAACCAGAGGAGGAAGTATATTTTTGTGAGCCATTAGTGCGTAAGAAAGAGGGAGAGAAGCCTTTTAAGAAATGTTAAGTCTTTTGATAACTACGCGTAGAGTTCGTTAAGGTTTTCTACCACGCCAAGTTTCCTATAATTCGTGAGCATGCCGCAACATGCTAACTTACTTCTCCATCAAGCATAGTCTCCAATGTGTGAAACAGTTGCCTATTAGCGTTTATCTTTAGACTAAGCAATGAGTAGCAATGTCTCCAAGGTCGTAATCTCAGAGTCTATTAGTATACACCACTGAAAATCAAAAGAAGTTCCCTGTAACTCGGTCTTTTGCGTACAATTCGATACTAGTTCTCTAATCTTAACAACCAAAAACAGAAAAATTTGCATTTGCTTTAAATCTTTTACCATTGACTTTTAAAGCTTTTTGAAAAGCCATATTAATTTTTATTTTATATGTTTACCTAATGAGCTGCAAATTTGTTTTAAACATTTCTCTTTTAATTTGGATACGGATTATTTTTCATTTTTATTAAAAAACGTATAGTTTAAAATTTTATTTTTTGGAAACTGTGCAAAATCCGTTTCCAGCCACCCAAGACAAATGCCCAATGAAATTGGCAATTATTTTGATCTATTTTCATTTGGTACCTTCTTTTCATTCTTAAAATCACACCGAAACTTAATTTCCTTGGTCATTTGTCTGGGCCAATCAACAAACAAACATCAAACTTATCCAGCAAGCAATGAATATAAAATTACAACCAAAAGCAACATTGTTTAAACAGCTTGAAACTACAAGAAAACCAAGAATTAAATATTGTAAAATTTTGTTTTACAAATCATAATCAACACGAAAGCAAAGTCTAAAATTTTAATTACAAAACTGATTCCAATCCAACCGATTCCTCATTTGACGAACTGCAATCCTTTTAAAATTTGACCCAAGTCGAACCCGACAACAATATTATAGTTTTTTTTCGATTTTGTGAAAAACCGCAGACATAGCATTAACTAACTTTAGTAAAGGGCTCCTGGAACAACAACCGACAACATTAAGTTAATTTAAGCGAACGTTGGATGACCGATAACTTGATATATTGAAATCTTGCCAACTTCAGAGTCATCACCGCCCGACGAACCGAGTGATCCGAATACTCGCTCCAAGCTAAATTTGCTATGCATTTTAACCCATTGTATCCAAAAAAAACAAATCTGCAAACACGTCCAAAACAACAACGTAGGCCGTGAGTACACCAGAATAGACTTCCTGAAAACAATATGGATACAATACGAAATTGGAATAATCCAAATTATGAGGTTGCGCAACTCTATTCTTGTGTAAGCACCTCCTTCAAAATCATACGATATCAAATCATACGATATCAATACAAAGTAGAAATTAATGCCAAATCAACCAAATACGAAAAAAAAGTTAACTCTCCAATCAAGAACAATTGTAACGTAAAAATATTATTAAATAACTAATTTGTGGCAATATATATTTCCAACATTTTTTCCCCCCCAAATTCCGGCAATAAATTGATGTACCAAGTTTTAAGAACCACGTTTTTCTTTATACTCCTGAGTAGCGGTATTATTAATTTACAATCTAAATTCACTTATGCTGCTGGTGACATCTTCGAAGTTCCGGGGAAAGAACATCTTGGACATCCTTGATTATCAGCACAGATTTTTCCTAACAGTTGGGAATTATAGCGTCGCGAGCGCAACAAACTTCAAAACAAAACCCCATACAAAATATTCATATATTTTTATAATTGCGCTTTTTGGAACGCTACTCATAATCAGCAGAAGTGGTCAACACAAACATTAAATTTTGGGTATAATGTTGATGTTTTGGAGGATGCTTTAGACTCCAAATTGTTTTATTGCTATTCTCTTATTATTATATTAATCAAATTAGTTTCATAACACGTCCGTATAACTTGAATGGTTACTTTGGGGCTTTTGCCTCATCAACACTTATGTACTTGCCCTGCTGCAAAGACATTTTTTTGGGCAGGCTGATAAACTGTCCCCCGCTAGAAGGTAGCGGTTGGACGAGTTCTGGGAAAGAGCGAACTTGGTGACCACTGTGTTGTCGTTTGTGGTACGGCACCTTTCGACGATCTGGTTCCACTCGTTGAGTAGGATCCACGGTCATAAACTGACCCTGCCGTTGGAGTCGCCAAGGCTGTAGGTGCGAGCTCATGTGGGACATGTAATGCCCTGGCAGGATTGGGGTATTACAACCCGCGTAAGGGCAGATGTGACTACGACCTCTGTGCCACATCATGTGCGACTCAAATCGCGTCCACACCCGGAACCTTCGATTACAGTCCTTATAACGGCACTCGTAGACCTGAGGTGGAGGTCCGTCCGCTTCGCATCTATGTTCTTGCATGTGTCTCTCGTAGGATCCCCGGTACTTGAAGGACACGTTGCAGCTCCCACAGATGAACTCTGACGCACTGTGGGTGTTATTCTCGTGGCGGATAACGTCGAAGTATCGTGGGAATACCTGATTGCATTTTAGGCAAAGGAATTCCAGATCCCTTCCACATTTGCTCTTCGTATGCCCCATCGTCTTGACATGCGTCTGTAGCTCCCGAAGAGTGGGGAAGTCCGAGCCACATTCACGGCAATAGTAGGCCGGATTCGGACGGGCTTTTCCACTGTGTATGCGGATGTGGGCCAGGATTTCGAGCACCTGGTCGCAACAAGTGCATAGCATCCGGGTGGCCTTGGTCCTGTCCCTGAAGAACTTGGTAATCGCCAAGCCATCGGAGGCCAATCCCACGCTGAAGAAATCGTCGGGCGCGGGTTTCCAATCGTTCCCCTCTGCCAATTCCATACCATTGTTTTGGTCCGATTGATCATCGTCTTCGTCCTCTGGCCCTTCCATATCGTGTTCTTCCTCTGCCTCCTTATCTTTCCCGGCTGATTCCCCTTCATCTTTTCCAGGTGATTCCTCCTCATCTTCTTCGGGGGACTCCTCCTCATCCTCGGAAGACGGAACCTCCAACTTCACTTGAAATGCCTTGGAGTCGTCTATTTCGAGGGCTCTTTCCTGGATCTCTTCCTGGGCCTTCCTCCATTTGTCAAGGGATTCGCTTATACGCAATACTTCCTCCAAACAGGGACTGCAAAGGCACGAACTCTCTCCCAGGCTGGCGATCTAAAAACGGTACGTTAGTGTATAACATCTAAAGAAGCACTTGCTGAACTTACATCAACTTTGTAGCACTCGAAGAGTCTTTGCAGCAGTTGGTTTGCCGATTTGAACTTGGGCTTCTCGAGATCTTCCTCTACCGCTGGATTGTCCTTGCATAATTTGCACACTTCAATTGACATTTTTCAACTATTTTACCTACACAATTCTGAGAGCTCGATGAAAAGACTAGCTAAATAATCAATGATTTCCTCGATGTCGGCCAATCGATAGTATCGATGAGGCTCTGAATAATCGCCTTTTCTCTAACAATATCGATAGTTTGTAGAGCTGGTAATTCGAAGTATTTTCCTCAAAAATAAGGACTTTTCTTATAAAATCTGGTATATCTTTTATTTTATTAAAGGTAAGGACTACCAAATTTTACTTTTATGCCTAGATCTCATCCACTTCAATAAAGAAACGAAAACAAAATTTGTAAACGCAAGTAACAAGCTGACCATTTTATTTCATAAGGTTTTCTGTGATACACCAAAAAAACGTATTTTTTTCTTTTTTGAACTCTACTTTATTAGATTGATTCCAGATGGTGAACAATAATAGCCTCTTCCCATAGAGTCCATCAGTTTGAAACGGTTGGGATTTTTGACGAATGTGAAACTCGTGTTCCCACAGAACTCCATCCACCATCCAATAACAGCTGACTGAAGAGTAGTTGCTCAGCTTAACATTAACGAAGGAGGATTTCAACTCGGGAAAACTGTCGTAAAGTTGCGTACTCCTAATTCTTTTGTAGAATAATACAATAAATAGTTTAAGATAATAGTTAAAAAACATATCTGAACATTTAAAACATATCCTATAACGAGTATGCATACATATTGCTGACTGGGGGAGAGCCTAACCTCCCGTACCCCACACTCCGCTCTTACTACGCCTCTGTCTAGCCAATATTAATATGGCAAATTTGTAAACAAAACCAAATTTGTGCTGTTTTGGTAATTTATAGCAACTTTGGAACTTTATAGGAGTACATAGTACACTTTTAATTAATATTAGTTATTATTTAAGAAGTGCAGACCATATTCTGAGACTTCGCTACAAACATTGATGTTTTCTTTCGCAGAACAGCTTAAATTTTGGCCCACACATGGCAACCTGTTTGCAAATGCTTTTCCGGTCATAACTAACTACAAATAGTTCAACGATGGCCAAAAAACAATGAACTTAGGCATTATTTAATTTTTTCACGCCATCGATTTGATTTGTTCTCGCAGTCATCGTTCCATTTTTCACAGTCAAGAGGAAGAACTCAGAGTTGCATCGAAAAAACATCGCCTAACTATCGCATAAAAGAGCCCGTTAAAGTCCGTCAAAATTGGATGGCGGACTAACTGGGAAATTTTCGGAACGGCAAAACCTTACGGACCATCCGTTCAACGGATGGTGGAAGGTGGATGGAGCTCTGTGGGAAGACCCTATAAACTCACTAAATTGGTTCAGTTTATTTAGCTAAGTAATTACACGTGTAGTGAGGCTGCGGCTCGGCGCTGTTGCGACACTCTAAGTGCCGGTCGTAGTCTAGTCTGAACTTGAAGCAATCGTTGCACTCAGAGCAAAATAACTTTTTCAAATCGTGTACTCCTTCTTCGTGGCGTTGGGCAAGGCTGACTTTTAGAAACATACTTCCGCACTTCAGGCAGCGATATTCAATGTCCCTTAAGCTCCGCTTGGCATGATTTCTCGAGTCCCGGTGCTTCAATAATTCCGTGTAATTCGGAAAGCAGGCTCTGCAGTCGTGACACACGTAAACCGGATTTTGGCGCTCCAACTCATTGTGGTTCTTAACAAGGCTTACGTTTGCGAAGGCTTGATCGCAGCAGCTGCACAAAAACTGGATGACACCAAATTTGTCCTTGAACAATTTCAAACCGTCTTGTAGTAGGCCCACGCAGAATACTTCAGCTTCTTCCGTTTATACAAGTTCATCTTTATATATATTTTTCGCAGCAGCAGCCATCAAATCGACGTAAACCGCCAGGGCGTCGTCTATATCGAGGTTGTCTATGCTCTCGTCCGGAAGTAAATCAATAATTTCAGGTAGCGGATCTGAAGATTCCTCTTCTGGAACTACTGTATCATCTGTTTGGGCTGGTCGTACGGTCTCTAGAACTTCTCTATCATCTTCTGCCAAGGTTTCTGCCCCATTTTCCGCGGCTGACAAGTCCAACTCTATCTGAAATGCCTTAGAATCGTCTATATCTAGGGTGTCGAAGCTTTTGATCTAAAACATTTCGGGTCCTACGCAAAGGGTCTTTTGGGCTCGTTCTAAGCTATCCTCCCCTGAATTTTCCTTATCATCTGCTACACGGCTCTTTAACCTGATGCGAACCGCCAAGAGTTTGAGTTCGTGGTTCTGCATATTGTTCTGTTTCTTTTGCTGCTGGGGGCTTCAATGTCGTCTATATCTAGGAGTTCGATATTTTCCGGGAGCGGTTGTGGGGATTCCTCCATTAGAACTTCCGTATCACCTGTTGACTGAAAATGTTCACTATTTTCAGCGACCAATCACTCAACCTTCACATGAACATTCTCTATATCCTCTTCGGGTCTCTCGAAGAGCATACTTTGGGGTGCTTCTAAGGACTCAGTCTCTGGATCATTATCATCGGTAAACAACTTATGTAATGCTTTTGAGTGGCTTATATTCCTGGGTTTATCTATAATCTTTATCTGGGCATTCCTCCATTTCTTGAGGGATTCGCTTATGTGTATCGCCGATTCAAAACAGGATTTACAAACGCGTAAGCTCTTTTCCAAGTTCGAAATCTTAAAAGAAATACATTAATCTCCAACTTTAGGAAAGTATTTAGTGGGACTCACATCAAATTTGTAGCAAATGAAGAGTTTCAGCAGAAGTTTTTTGGTCGATCTAAGCGCGGGTTTCCCGAAGACCACCTCATTTCCCCCATTGTCCTTGCATAATTTGCAATCCTCTTTATCTAACATTTCAAAATAAGTAAAAAACATAATAAATGGCTTTTTTAACAAATAAAAAATGTAAACAAATTTCGACGATGTTAACTACGGGAATATCTCAAAACATCGATAGGTAATGAACCAAAATAACTGGTTCACTTGGGTGAAAACATCGATATCTAGTGGCCTTATCAGGACTCATTTTTGCGCAACACTAAAACCTGATGCGAATTCTAAAAGGAAACTGGAACTTCCCAACTACTATTTGAATTATACTTTTTGGCGTATTTTACGGCTTATACACTCGGAATTGCAATCAATCCAAAATGTCTGTATACTAAAGAACAAAAGTTAAATTACCATATTACCAAAAGAAGGTTTAAATTAAAAGTTCAACGTATCATTTTCAAAAACTGTGCCCTAATGGAAACTGTAGTATTCTACAGTTGGATCCAAATAAAAAACGGATTTTATGTGAATAATTTTTAACAATGTCTATAGATTTAACATTGCTATTATTTCTACAAGATTTCCTTATTTTAGATTTCATTTTTAACTAATAGATTTTTTAAAATATGTGGAACTAGTCACCAGTTCCAAGTGCCAATAGCCACTGACTATCGATTATCCACAACCGACTATCAGAATCGCGAACTAGTTCGGTTCGTGTGCAGCAGAACGCAAAGTACAACAGGATTTTTTTCGCTCCGTGTGACGTGAAAAGTGCACATAATATTTGTTCAAATTAGTTTAAGTCTAGTTAACTAGCCAAACAAATAGCCATGGTAGGTAGTGGATGGAGATTGAATAAGAATGATAAAGTGCTGACGCAGTGAGAATTGTGGGTGTGTGTGCGAGCCGCGCGTTACCTGGTGTGTGTGCGTGTGTGGCAGTGTGTGCGTGTTAAAAAAGCGGCCGCCGCGTCACAATACAAAATTGTGTTTCGATTTTTCCTAATTGCATTTCGATTTTTCCCCTTTCCATTACCATTTTCCCGGATGGGATCAGTCGTTCGCGGAAAAGATAACGGGCCTGCTGGCACGGCCGAATCAACAAGATCCAATTGGACCCGAGCAGCCCTGGTATCTCAAATATGGTAGTCGACTACTGGGCATTGTGGCCGCTTTCTGTGAGTTAATATTCATACGTACATACATAACCAAAAGTTAAGACCATATACTAACTTAACCCCCTGAAGACTGAGGAAAAGATACATCCGTGACATTGGGCGGCCCAAAAATATGTTGCATCGATTTTTGTGTACCACCCGTTGTTGTTGCTGTTATCTATTCGTAGGTGTAGCTGTGTATTTGTGTTTGTCCTCCTGTGTGTGTACGCACGCTCTCTGACATTGATAAAGGAAAAGAGAGAGCGTAGCGTGAGAGCGGAGAAAGGAAACATGGGGAAGACAACACAAAAGGATACAGAAATAAATACTCTGAGAAAAATCTTATGTGATTATTAAACACTCGGATTTAATATTTAAAAATTAAATCTATATTTATTTTAGTAAAAATACATACAAAAATCCAGAGTGCTTAATATTTTAATATCCAAATAATAAATTAAAAAAATAAAAAGAAATACTTTTTTTAATACTTAAATTATATTAAATAGCTATATAATAGCTATTTGCTATTATGTAGATTTCATCTTGATTGAACATTATTTACACTGTTTTAGTTTTCTTTGTCCTGCGCATTTTTTTATTTCTTGTTGTGTACAGGAAATTGCAAGTGTGTGAAGGAGCTTTTCTGTGTCAAGTTTGGCGCTCTGTTTTTCTTTTTTCCATATCGAATGTAATTCTCTGTGGCCATTCACTGGAAATTCGCATTGCCTTTTGTTTTATCAGCATCCCCCGCTTCCTTCTCGCCCTCTCTTTTATCTCTGTTTCGTTTTGCGTATTTCCTTTGTTATCTGCACTCATTTAACCTTAACCCTTTGGATGCCCCACGTGTCATATGTGTAACATCGCAAAAAATTACTCAGAATCCTAAATCAGCTATTTTAATTGTTAATTTTAATCATTGTTAATCCCGTAAATAAAGTTGTATTGAATACAGCTTTATGTACATATGTACATATGTATGTATGTATATACCACCCACTTAACTATGTATGTGTATGATTACTTACTTACTTATACTTATTTAAAATACGACATTTAATCAAAACACTATCTTGGTAAATTTTAAATCAAATGATGGGTACAAAGAGGGTTAATGGCTTTTTCCAATGGCTTTTTCCTTACCGATTTTGCTTGCCTCTGTATAATCACTTCTTTTGAGCTCGCATTTTCTGACGATGTTTCTCACTTACTTAGGAAAATGGAGAAATTTCTATTAGGCAATTGTTGCCCAACAAATGAACACTATCCACTTAAAATCAATATAAATAGCTGAATACCTCAATTAAGGGAGCACAACTCACTCGTGCGGCTTCCCCAATGAACCGGTTGTGTTTGGGTAAAATAAAACCAAAAGTCTATGATTAATAAATAATTTTATTAGCCGGTCCGTAGAGCACAACGACTTCTTACCCAAGTTGGGTCAGTTTGTCTGGCTTTATGAACCGCAATAACCTCAAAACCCAGATCGGATTTCGCAACAAAAAAATATAACTTGCAAAAAAATAAAGAAATTTAAATTAATTAAATGTAAATATAATGTTTTCATACTGTATAATTTGAGCTTTCCCTCGTGATCTTCCGAAATACATTCTATCCAATTATCACGCCCAGACATTTATTTATCTAAGAATTAAGTTCGTATGTGTTGTTTGTTCTTTGTTTATGCTCTTATCATAGACCAAAAGCAGCTGATAAAATATTTTAATGTAATTTCCTTGTACGCCCCTAGCGATATCAAGTAGAATTTAGAGCATTTTTTTTCTATGAAAATCAACTTTCAATTTGCCCAACTGTTTTCAATGTGTTTTGTCACGCTTCTGTGGCTGGCTATAGTGGTTAATTTATAAATAAAAGAGATCCGGGCTCATAAAAGCGTTAGAAATTGGCACACATATGAGTCAGCGTTGTCGATTAGATTGCGTTTCCAAATGTTAAATGGGACCAGTGGGAGTATGTGATTAAAATTTTTGGTCAGTCTCCTGGGTCAGAAGATAATAAAATAGCTTTTCATAAAGAACTTTAAAAAAACTGAAAAATACAAATAAGTACATTATCAATAATATATTCAACAAAGCATTCCTCTTGTGTTTTTGATTATAACATTTATTTGCTGCAAATATATTAAATTTAGTTATTAAACAACATAAAAACAATGGTTAGACAGCAACTTAATAATGTATTTGTTTTCTGCAGTTTGATTAACTGTTATCAGTTGAATAGAGGCAATGTATTATTTTCTTTGATAGCAGAATTCCAATAAAACTAATTATCAGGACTGTTGATTCAAAGTGACACTTTTTAAATTGAATAATATATATAAAAATAAATATGAAGAATATATACTTTTATAGAAAAGTTTTTTATGATAAAAAATAACTCAGTTACTTAAATTCCGTTTCCTTTTCTCTCCCTTCCAGTTGCCATACTTTTCGGCCTGTGGAATGTGTTCTCCATTTATCACTCTCAGCGTTACCCGCTCCCGTGGCCGGCATCATACAAATGGTGGTGCAGGATTTGCCCATCGCTCCCGGAGGCGCCCTGCTGCTTCGCCTGCTTCGAGCAGGTCAACATGATCGCAGATAAGGTGGACTCCAAGCCCTTGTACTTCCGGGCCGGGCTCTACTATAGCGTGAGTAACCAATGGAGTTTTCAAAAATTGTATTATTTAATAATGTTTTAATATTTATTTTTAGTATGTCTATTCCGCCC